>QFDD01007296.1:0-14260 GCA_006871305.1 Vachellia collinsii
GAAGTCACGTTACGAAGCACTCTTTGAAACTCGGGTTCCAGTAGCCAAAACTTCAAGTTTCAGATGTTTGAAATCATAACTTTCATTGTAACTCGAGTTTCCTTGGAAGTTTTAAGTTTAGAAGAGATTTTTCATTGTGAAACTCGAGTTCCAGTTGCAAAACTTCAAGTTATAGGATTTTCAAAACATAACTTTTATATGTAACTCGAGTTGCATTGGAAGTTTTACGTTTAAAACAAGTTTGTCTCTCGAAACTCGAGTTCCATCTGGCCAAACTCGAGTTCTGTGAAAACTCTAAGCGTAACTTCAAGTTTGGAAGGAAGTTTTGAAGTTCAGTGTTATGCCTCAGCTCAAAACTCGAGTTCCATTATCCCAAAACTCGAGTTCTGTCAAAACTTTTAATGTAACTCGAGTTCTGAAAGGAAGTTTTGGATTCTCTCTCTTCGAAACTCGAGTTCTGATGCTCATAACTCGAGTTATGATGAAAACTTCTTGTCAAACTCGAGTTACAATGAAAGTTATGATTTGAAAATAGTCAAACTTGAAGTTTTGATATATGGAACTCGAGTCTCGAAGAGCATAAATTAATTCAGCTTACAGAAATCTGTAAAAACTTGAGTTTTAAGTTCTATAACTCAAGTTTTATCAAAACTCTTATTAAAACTCGAGTTACAACAAAAGTTGTGTGAATTCTACTTTGATATTTCCTCAATAACTCGAGTTCTAAGAAAGCAAAACTCGAGTTTGCTTTATCTGACAGTAACGCAGCGTGTCAGATGCTTTTCATTAATACCAAATCTTTCCTTATTCATGCAACATTTATTTGAATCTCATCTACCATCATAAATGCTCATTTACTTTAATAATTAACAAAGATTGAAATTCTGATTGCTTCACCAGAAGGAGATTCAATGGACAAAAACGCAGAAGCCTCTCTACCAACTGTCAGAAGCATTTATTGCGGGAAGGTGAACGACGAAGTTGAGTCTAACGGAAACATAAATGTTTCTAACGGATATTTAATTCTCCTCAACTATAAAAGGTGAAGCATTCAAGTTTGAGAGTATAGAGAAACACACGATTGATATTGAATTAATTGCTATTCATCTACTTACTCTGTTTTTCATTCTCTCATACTTAAGAGCTTCAGTGTTTATCATTTAATTCTTAGAAAGGAGAATATATTTGTACAATCATTTATTCTGTGAGAGTATCTCAAGATTGGAGAATCTTGGGTTGGAAAAGACACGAGCAAAAGTGTCAGTGGGTTAATTTGAGTTAGGAAGGGGGAGAGTCCTTCTTCTGAGTTGTTGTAATTTTTTTAGATTAGTGGATTTGAAAAGATCAGAGGATTCTGAGGATTGGACGTAGGTCAAGTGGACCGAACCAGGATAAATCTCTTTGTTCCCTTTCCTTCATACTCTGTTTTACGTTTTTTTAACATTTGCGAAAATTTTAATTTGACCAATTCACCCCCCTCTTGGTCAAATCCTATCCTAACAAGAGTAAAACTTCTCACGCTGATAATTCAGAAAAAGTGGATGAAGAAGTAAACTAACCTTTGACTTCTAACTTAACTAAAGCCATAGCTTGGCGTGATACCATCAAATTAACAAATGTAAAGTAGATAAATTGTGTGATTACAAAATATGCTAAATGTGTCGGTGATATGGAAAGTGCAAAATTCTATGCAAACATGATGCTGGAATATAGAAAAGTAGTGATGGCTTTAGGCAAAGGAAAATACAAATTAATAACCCTTTGGGTATGGGCATTAGACATGGCAACACGATTTATGCTGAAAACTCCCAAACTTGGAAAATTAAGGAAAGCCATAATAGCTTATTGTTCCAATGTTTAATCTATGTATTTGGTTTTCTTTTGTATTTGTTAAACATTTTTATGTATTGGCATCCCTTGTACATATAATGAAATATGCTTTATGTATCCAATGCCATATATATTTTTAGATAAGTGGGAGCTTTTAGAAATGAGAATTCTAAGAGCTAAGTGATTTAATTTTAAAATATACTTATAAAATTCTTGGAAAGTTATAGTGATGTTGCTAGTATTTATGTGATGGGAGATATAAACATTTACTCCTAATCGTGAAAGTAGTAATATCATTAATTTATGACCAAGGACAGTGTAAGTATATGATATCTGATATGTTCTTTGTTCAGTTCTCACGTAGAGAACAAAATTTAATGTGGCATAACTTTATCACAAAACTAAGAATGGCTACAAAAACATAATAGTTAAGATGAACAAAGGTGAAAAACTGAATGGCGATAACTGAGATATTTGGTACTGGAAGGTGCAATACATATTGGAGGAACAGGAAGCTGTAGAGCCTCTAACAATTGTCCTACTAGAACTTGAAGCTAGGAATACATAATAGCACAGGAGGGACCATGAGGCCTATCAGACTTGGAAGAAGAAGAACATCATTGCAAGGATCATACTTCTAAGCACTGTGGTAGATGATCAAATGTGTGAATATGAAAAGAACAAGAATTATCAGGCCATATGGGTCATGTTGAAGGAAAGGTATGGTGGCACTTCCACAACTAAGCCGATAAGATTAACCATTAAGTTTGATACCTATAAGCTCAGACCCAACACACCCATGAAACATCACTTGAGGGATACGGCTAGCATGATTAGAGAACTGAAAGAGGCTGGACATACTTTGTCTGATGAACAGCAAGTCCAGGCTGTGATAAGATCACTTCCCTCCCACTGGAAATACATGAAAGTAAATCTCACCCACAATGATAGCATTGCTACTTTCGCTAATGCGGATGAACACCTGGAACTTGAAGATGAACGTCTGGAGGCATATAAGTAATCTAAACATGCCTTCTTGACTAAAGGTGCTTATCCTTCCAATGCAAAGTTTAATTACAAAAAAGGCAAGAAATTTTATAAAAAGGGAAGGAAGGACAGCCTAAAATTGAAAAAAGGCAAGAAATAATTCAAGAAGAAAGGCAAAACAGATGGCAAGAAGAAGGTTGACCTAAAGAAGGTCAAGTATTATGTTGTCAGAAGATGGGCCATTTCGCACAAGACTATGTCAAGCAAAATGACCATGATAAAATATTAGTGAATTATGTGAATTCACATGTTTCATATGTTTTAAGCACAACTTTTCTAACCAAACCTATTTGTTCTTCTTGGATTCTAGGCTCAGGCTCAACAGACCATGTTGCAAGGGATAGAGAGTCCTATGTAGAATAACATTAGCTATCATATCAAAGCAAGTTTCTTTACATGGAAAAAAATGCAAAGATCAAGATCAAAGGCATTGGCACTAGCAAGTTACCTTTGCGTGGTGGAAAGATCTTGATCATACATGATGCACTTCATACTCTCGACATCCAATGGAATTTAGTTTCTATTTTATGTTTATTAGAATTTGGATCCATTTATGGGATGAAACAATCATCCGATAGTGGTACTTAAGGTTTCACAGAGCGATACCCTCATATGATTTCCAAATGATTGTGGAAGACCATTATGTCTACGTTAAACAATTTGAGGGTAATTTTGTAATATTATCCTTATATGGTGTCGGATTTGAGTCTTGTGATGGGTAATGTGGCTAGATCTATTGCTGGATACACCTTCTTGAGCATTGCTAATTATTCTGAAGCGTTGAAACTAGTTATAGCATAGTTCATCTGGTCTTATAGTGAGACTATTGATGCTTATAGTCTGTTCAGAGTTTACTTTAAGCCCAGCATCATTACCCTTGTTATCATTGCTTTGGTTGATTTGGTGAGGAAGGTCTTTAAGCGAAATACAGAAGGGATGGAAGATCATAGTGCTAATTGTGCTAAAATTATGGCTGGTGATCCTTTTTCTAAGAGCAATTCTAGCTATTTTGAGGCATCTGCTAATGGGATGTTTGCTTGTGTTGTCCTGGTTTGTAAAGTTAGAATCATTTACTTGAACTTGTTTATTGGGTTTGTACATGCTGTTCATTATTGGCTAGACATGTGCCTGTTCAGTGTGATTGGCTACACTGTTCTTTCTCCCGCAAAACATGGGCCTGTTCAATTTGTATGGAACTACTGTTCATCTGTGGGTTGGAGTGATGATTCTCTTATTTATTGTCCGGATGATTGTGCTTTTCTGACTATTCTTATGCTTATCATCCTCTTTGAGTTTCTTTTCTCAAGGAACTTGTTCAAGAACCATTTATATATATGGATTCCCAGGGAAGCATATTTGGCTGCCAAATGGTTCGTCAAAGCTTCATTGGACAGCTCTTACCCTAGCATTCCGGTACCTCGAGCGCCACCTCAGGCTCAGGCCTTTTCGACAGTTAATCTTGGAAATATTTCCTTTTGCTTTGAAGATCCTTTCAGTTGCATGTTTCTCTTTTCGTTTATTGTTGTTGGAATTGTTCTCTATTTCTTGTTTGGTTGGTTGTTCTAAGACTCTGTAACTTTGGATGCTTTTAATTTAGTCTTTTCTTTGTTGGCAAAAAAAATGACATACTATTAGCTGGAAATAGTCTGAATTTGGTTATAACTATGAAAGAATGGCTTTCATCAAACTTTGAGATGAAAGACATTGGTAAAGCAGAATACATACTTGGGGTCAAAATCCAAAGGAATCGTTCTGAAAGAATTCTCTCTCTTTCATAAGAGAACTACATAAATAAATTTCTTGAAAGACTCAATATGAAGGATTGCAATCCCATGGATATCCTTGTAGCTTCTGGAGTGACTTTGAGTTCATATATGTATCCCAAAACTGAAAAGGACAAAAAGAAAATGGAAAGAGTTCCCTCTGCTAGTGCTGTTGGAAGTTTGATGTATGGAATGATGTGTACAAGGCTAGATATATGTTTTGTAGTAGGATTATGAGTAGACTCCAATCCAACCTAGGAGAATTCCATTGTAAAGTAGTGAAAAAGATTGAGGTACTTGAAGGGCACATCTGATTACACTCTATGTTATGAAGGAAATGATCTACACTTTGTTGGATGCTCCGATGCTGACCTAGCAGAGATGGAGATGAGCGAAGATCGACCTCTAGCTATAATGGTGCCATATGTTGGAGTAGCAAGAATCAAACATGCATTACCTTTACATTTTATGGAAGATGAATTTGTGGCATTCACTGTATAGTACAAGAGGCTATATGGCTGAAGAGATTCATAGAACACCTTGGATTTGGAAATGAAAGCACCAATCTAGTGTTAGTACATTGCGATAACACTGCAGCCATAACCTATATGAAAGACCTAAAGTACCATAGCAAAACCAAGCATATAGATATTAAGTACAATTTTGTAAGGGATTATATAACAAAGAAAGTAGTCATTGTACAACATATTTCGACCAAAAGCATGGTCACTAATCCTCTGACCAAACCCATAGCTAATGAAATATTTGATAAGCATGTGAAAGCTATTGTAATGAGTAAAATGTAAAACTTGAGACACATTGTAAAATGTTTATATTTGTAATCAATGAAAGCAGTCCATTTTTTATGTTTTTAGTGAGAAGGAGTATATTAATATCAAAATCTTTTACAAGAAGGAAACAAAAGAAAAGGGCTTAGTTAGTTATGCCATAAATCAAAAAGTTGAAGACTGTTCATAGCTCTAAAGGTGTGTTCAGAGAGAACATTAACATAGTGGGTTAGTGCTTCTATTGACAGTCCCCCATCTTGGAAGATGTGTTTGTTGCAGTCATCCTAGAGTTTCTAGCAAAGAAGTCAAAACTGGGTTCTCTAGACTTGGCTATTGTTCATTGGGATTAGGTTGTGGAGCAACTAGCTAACAAAAGAAGTCTGGGGGAGTTTAGAGTGAGTTGCCTCCATTCCTAACAGACGCTAGCACTCCACTGCGATGGACATTGTCTTAAAACATGATCAATATCCTTGACCTTAGCATTGCAAGCTATGCAAGTGCATTCAGAGGCCATGTGCCTTCGATATCTCTTGGCATATGTCCTTTTGATCATTATAAATATGATCTAAAGTATTATATTAGGAAAGAAATTAATGTATGTCAAAGTGATATATGGGTGAAAGGAAGATTACCTTAAATATACACACCTATTCTGGTGTCTAAGACACTATGCATTTGAGATGAGTAGTCTGAGTTTTATACCGACTCGAGAGGGATTAGACTTGCCATATGATAGTGTATAATGGTAAATCTAGGACATTTGAGGAAATATTGTAGTACATGCTACACAAAATAAGGTTTCCTTGTGCTAGCCCTAAAAAAGAGGATTTCTAGTACAAGCACCTAAGCGACATCATGCCCATGAGGTCCCGACAAAACACCTAGTATGAAGAGATGAAGAGAAAGCATTGATGAGATCCAATAGGACGCATCAAATTCAAATGTGCCATTACAAATTCCAAGCGAACCAATTGCAAGAGTAAGAGCCAAGAGAATTAATGAGGCATTGAATGGGCTTGTACAAGGGTTTTAACAAAGCAAATGCTATTTGTAGCAACAAATGAGAATGAAGACTCCAAGGACATCATTATTTTAATTTGGATTGAAAATGGACCTGCAAATCATATTTTGGGCTTGGAGGCTTCAAATTAAAGGGCTTGGACTATGGGCTAGACATAGGAGGACTCATTTGGGCCTAAATCACATTTTGAGACTAAAATGCTGCTTATCTTTTGTTTATTTAATTTAGGCAAAAATTTGTATTTTGAATTAGATATGATTATATAGAAGATATTCTTTTGAATATCCTTATCCATAGGATTTAGGATATATATAAGTTTTTATTTCAATTTTATCTTTTTAGATTTTAGATTGAATTTCATATTTTTAGGATAGAATTTCATAATGTAATCTTTATAAATATATTGTACACCTCATTTTGAAAATTAGATTATAGATTATAGATTATGTTTTTGAGTTGAGATTAAAGAATTGCATTCTTGCAACTTCAGACTTGAGAGATGATCTCTTTAGGGTTCTTGATTGAACTAACAGATTTATCAAGGCTTGATCATCCTTGTGGCATCTTCCAACACTTAGGGCCCTTGTTCTTCTGTGTTCAAAGGTTCAAGTGGATCATTAACCTTTGTTTGGTGTTCTTGCTGTGAGAATATTTCAAATTGGCTGTGGGTTCTTGGAATCTTTCCCTTTGGGTTCGTGCCATCTTGGTATCAGAGCTTCAATTCTAAACTCAGATTTTATCTTTCTATTCTTTTAGTTTAAATGTCGTTCTTTAATTCTATCTTTTCTCACGTATGTTGTTTCCAGTCATTTTTGAATTTCTTTCCATCTTTTCGTCTACTTTTCATTTGTGTTTTTCAATGTTTAATAGGACTTTTACATTGTTCAGATCTCATCTTTCTGCTCATTTTGGAACCGTTTCAATTCAAGATTTCAAGGTTGTGTTCCATTCACTTTAAATTGAACACGTTTTCTTGGATTTTTGGGTTCAGTTTGTGTTCTTGCATTTTTTTTGGGTAGATTTCATATATTCTTTATTTTTGAAAAAAAAGGAAAAAAGAATAAAAAAAGGAGTACCTTTGTGTCATTCTCAATCATAATCATTCTTGAACAATCGTTTGTCAATTCTTGATTTCTTGAACAATCTTTTATCATTATTGATTTTCTTGAACTCTCTTTTATCACAAATTTCTAAGTGCTAAATGATTTTCTAAACTGTGATAGCTTTGACTGAGTTGCTTAATTCTTAAAAGAGCCTCAAGAAAAATTTAAAGATTGTAAAAAAAAGATATCAGTATGTATGGTAAAAAAGAACTTCTAAAGGATCTTCAATTCTTGCTAAAAGGACTCCAAAGGATAACTACTGATGCAGATCAATGGATGTCTAGTCATAACTCCAAGTCAAAACAAGACTTTCATAGAAAGTTGAAAGAGTTGAAACAAGGTTCTATGTGTGTTGATGTTTATTTTCAAGAGTTAGAGTTAGCTATGGTAAGGGCTCGTGTGATGGAAACTCCAAGGGCCACTAAGGATCATGTCGTAAGTGGGCTTAATCCTAAATTAGCCAATTTTGTGAAGTGGCGGAGCTTCATGGATATAAAAGGTTTGGTTCCTCTAGTTGCACAGCATGAGCGTGGAATCAAGCGAGAGGAAGTTTCAACAGATATATCATATTCAAAGGAGATTGAACACATGATTGTCGCTGACCCTATTATAGAGACAACCAAGAAGGAGGAAGAATTAAATCTTCAAAATCATAAGGAAAAACGTACGGAAGAAGATGTCCCTATTCCAAGTACTGATCTTGTGGTTGAAGAAGAATTGAGTGGTGAAAATCATGTAGAAAAATGAATAGAAGAAAAAAAAAATCCTTATTCCAAGTATGGATAGTGTGGTTGAAGAAGATTGCCACAATCATGAAAAGAAAAGTGAAAATATGAGTGGGAGTGAGTTTTGTTAGATTGTTATAGAGAGAAAAGCTCTATTTGAAGGAGAAAAGGTTATTGAGAGTATAGAGTTCACAAAATAAAAAGAGTAAAAAATAGAGTTTTGGATTGAGAGAAAAGAAATATGAAAAGAGTTGTGAGAAAAGTGAGATTCAAAATTATTACAAGCATAATTCCTTGGTTACTAATGATATTAATCATTACTTTCATTCTGATTCTAGTGTGTTGTAGGTATTCATAGACTTGTTTCCTATGAAGCCACCAGATGGATTTTTATTATTAAAAAGCGTTTGGCTCTTATTTTCTTCACATGTTGAAGATTTGAGAATGAATCTTTTTGAGGAGCGAGGGAATGATGCGATCCAACAGGACACATCAAATTAAAATGCGCCATTACAAATTCCAAGTGAACCAATTGAAGAGCAAGAGCCAAGAGAATTAAGGAAGATTGAATGGGCTTGTGCAAGAGGTTTTAGCAAAGCAAATGGTATTTGGAGCAACAAATGAGAATGAACACTCCAAGGACATCATTAATATTATTTGGGCTGAAAATAGACTTGCAGATCATATTTTGGGCTTGAAGGCTTCAAATTAAAGGGCTTAGACTATGGGCTAGACATAGGAGAACTCATTCAGGCCTAAATAATCACATTTTAGTCCTAAAATGCTGCTTATCTTTTATTTATTTAATTTATGGGAAAATTTGTTTTTTGAATTAGATAGGATTAGATAGAAGATATTCTTTTGAATATCCTTAACCTTAGATTTTAGGATAGATATCAGTTTTTAATTTGAATTTTATCTTTTTAGATTTTAGATTGAATTTCATATTTTTTGGATAGAGTTTCAAAATGTATTCTTTATAAATACATCGTACACCTCATTCTGAAAATCAGATTACAGATTATAGATTATGTTTTTGAGTTGAGATTAAAGAATTGCATTCTTGCAACTTTAGACTTGAGAGAGGATTCTCTTTAGTGTTCATGATTAAACTAACAGACTTATTAAGGCTTGATCATCCTTGTGGCATCTTCCAAGACTTAGGGACCTTGTTCTTCTGTATTCAAGGGTTTAAGTGGATCATTAATCTTTGTTTAGTGTTCTTGGGGTGAGAATATTTCCTATTGGTTGTGGGTTCTTGGGATTTTTCCCTTTGGGTTCACACCAAGCATCTAGATCCACAATATCTAATCCACCAAGTGTGTGCGGGAGATGATGGAAAATGGGCTAGTCCACCTCTGGTGGATTAAGCGCAGTTCATTAATTTGGGGAGAAAATACAATAAATAAATGTCTGGGGTTGAGAGGGGTAATATTCCCTAAAAGATTAAATTTTAAATGTGCGGGAGGGAACATGTATTCCTATTTTAATGGTACATGTCTTTTGAATTGATAAAAACTGACCGTATTTTACATTCTTTATAAATAGAGAATGGACAGGAGAAAATGAATGCTTTTTCCATAAATGGGAGAACAATAAAATTCCTTTCCTTTCCTTTCCTAGGCTTCTCTTGTCTTTGTGTGTTACTACTGTGGTATAACCGAGACCTTCATTATGATCCGATTCGTGTGGGTACCGAGAGCAACTAGAACAATCTCCAGGTATGCTCTAAAACCTTTAGTTAGTTTAAAAAAGATTACAGTAGGACCATTCATACACTAGAGTGCTCTAAAAAGAGAGCACTAAATGAAGCTTGATCCATGAATGGCTCCATATTTGTGTAGGATGTCACACCTGCCTTCTCTAGATTTATTATACACTAGAAACCTTAACCAAATCACTTGAGACTATTACATAAACAAGAATTAGTCATCCAAATGAATTTCAAAATTTTTCACCAAAGTTACTATTCACTTGGTAACTTGAAAATTTTGGCCAACTTTAAAAATTTATAACTAATTCTAGAAAATTCAAATCAAGTGGTTTAAGTTTATAAATAAATCTTATTCAATTCCCTATAGGGAAAAAAATACTCATTTGACCAATTTCCTACTCAATAAACCCAGTTTATTACGTGAACATCCACTGTTCATTTGGGCATTTTTCAATTTTCCAGATTTTTCCTTTAACTTTGGAAGATCATAACTTTCTGCATACACATCCAAATTTATATAGCAAGCTTTGACTCATTTTAAAACTTGGGATGTGTAGTATTTTCCTGAAAAATTTCAAGCAATTTGAACTTGGTTTTCCCTATTTCCTCATTACCTCAAGTTAGGCCTTTAATAAGGGTATTGGACCCTTTTCATTAATTTTAGCATGCTTTGTGACTCTCTTTTTATGCATAGAACATCATAACATAATTATATAGCATGCTTGGTATATATATAAAACACATATCACATACTTAATATTGTAGGAGTTTAGCATACATTCATCCAAAAGTCAACATGAGCAAAATATAAGGACATGCTTTAACATGTACAAGTTTTCTACAATATTTGGAAGCCACCCATCTAGTCTTGAACTTCCTTGCCCTTGCCCTTTGAACTTTGGCCAAAGGTGAGTCATTGGAAAGAATGAGATTTCAAAAAAATCTCAATAGCAAATAATTCTAACTAACACATCAACATGCATGATTGTAAATATGTAACATTAACATTCCATGAAAATATTAACAAAACCCTACTTCCTCACATTAACATTCATTGTACAAGGCCAAGGCACATCAAGTTTTGCATAGCTACAAGGTTTACATGTATTAGGGCTACAACCCATATCAATCATGGCCAAACAACATACACAACAATCAAATGCAATGTAAATGTAAAAGTTAGAGAATTTGCTACCTTGATAACTTGACTTTCCAATTGACTTAGTAGCTTCCCACTTGCACTTTGCCAATTTTTCCTTGTAATTAAAACTCCTACACAATTCATATTTCTTTTGGCATTAATCACAAGCCATTTCCAAAGCATTATAACACTTAAAAATCCTTAAGACTCATTCTTGACAACTTAGGGTTTCTAACCTTCTAGCTTTGCCAAAATTGATTCGAATGCTTCCAAAGTTATTTTCTCACTTCTACCTTACACAATTTTTCCTTCTAAATCCATTGGAAGCATCAAAATTGACAAAATCACACTCCTTCATACAAAATCCCTGCAGACTGAAATGTGACAGAAAAATTGCAAACATGTGATTTTTCAACTTCTATCTTCATATGCATGCATAATCATCGTCTTAGACAATTTTCCCATGATTATTTGGAATCAAAACCTTCATTTACATGCAGACAAATTTCGTGCAGCACCTCATGAACAGTACTTTGTGCCAAAAATTCATACACAAATCAAACAAGCACAAAACAACTACCAATCGACTCCAAATCATGCACAGAGTTGATTCTTAGCATCTATTTAATCTAAATCCCACTTTTTCTCATTTTTCTTTCTCAAATCCTAAACTTTATCGTCTTCATAACAGCCCATACAACCACTCTTGGAGAAAAATAAACCAATAGAATTGGAGAGAAGAGCCTAAGGATCAAGAATATAGGAGATTTCAAGCCTAGAACATGGATTTACCTTGAGATTTGGCTTGAAATTCGCTCTCTTTGCTTCCTCTTCCTTCTCCTCGGTTTTCCTCTCTATTTTGGGTGTCTTGCACGAAAATATGAAGGCTTGGAGAAGCTTTTAGACACTTATAAAAATCTGTACATGTGTCTTAAGTCATGTGGGGCCCAATTCTACTGACAGAGCAACTTTACACTGATAAAGTAACTTTATTCTGATAAATTATGTTGAGATAATGTTTTGATGATAACAAACATATTTTTGCAGCAAATTATGATTTGTTTTTTCAAAATTCAATGTTTTTCACAAGCACTCTCCGTGACACTTGAGTATTGGTGAAAGTGTTGACAATACTCAAGTATTGAGTCACAATACTCGAGTATCGTTGAACAAAATCAATTTCCAAAACTCAATACTTTCAATATAACTCAAGTTTTGGTAAAAGTTTTGATAACACTCGAGTTTTGGGTCTCAATACTTAAGTATTGATGGCCAAATAAATTCTCAAAATTCAACGCTTTCAATAGAACTCGAGTATTGGTGAAAGTACTGACAATACTCGAGTATCGAGTAGTAAAATTGATTTAAAAAACACGACACTTTCAAAAACACTCAAGTTCTCATAAAAGTATTGTTAATACTCAAGTAATACACAATAAACTCGAGTATCGAGCTGCTAAAATCATATCTGAACTTCAATACTTTCATAAGAAACTTGAGTATTCATAAGAGTATTGATAATACTTGAGTATTGTGAAAATAGTTCTCAAGTATTGAGCTTAAAGCCTTCTTTCTAAACTTTATACTCTAAAGGACCCTCAAGAATCAAAAGAAGTTCTTACTTTAACTCTCAAAACTCGAGTATGAGAATACATAACTCAAGTATCAAGAGTCAAGCAAGGAATTGCTGTTAGGAGAACTCATTGAAACTCGAGTTTACATTTCTAATGCTTGAGTAGTGACAATACTTTTGTACATACTCAAGAATCATTGAAAGTATTATTAACAAATTGCTTCACAGTCGCTCGAGTATTACTAGAAGAACTCGAGTATTGACAACACTCTCTAGTTTTATCTTCAACACTCGAGTATCAACAAAAGTGTTTCTATATTTCATAACAATACTTCCTTAAAAACTCAAGTGTATCTTAAAAGTATTATGAGCACTCGAGTATCTTTAATATAACTCAAGTACTTCAACATAACAATAAGAAAAGGATAGTTACTTTGGCAACAACACTCAAGTATTGAACATTCATACTCGAGCACTCCTTTTACTGATAGTGTTGTAGATTGTCAGAAACTCATCGTTATTCACAATATTTCCTCCTTTATGCTTCATTTATTTGAATTCATTCTGCACACATAAACGCTCTTTTTCCCACTTAACAATAGGGAATGGGTCGTCTGATTGCTTCACCAGAATACACTCAATGGAAGTAAAACTCAGGACATGGCCATGCCAGGTGTTAGAAGCATTTAATGCACAACGTTGAACAATGAAGCTGAGAGTAACGGAAACAATGCTCTTCCTAATGGACATTTATTACTGCTCAACTATAAATTGAAGAACATTCAAGAGGAGAAGAGATAGAACGCACCTACTGAGAAATAGCATTTACTGATCATTCATCCTCTTCCTCTGTTTTATTCTCTTTGTCATAAATACTTCAGTGTTTAGCATTCAATTCTCTTGAGATAATATTCTTTTTCAAATCTGTGATTCTGTGAGTGTTATTCAAAATTAGAGAATCTTGAGTGGGTTAGTGAAAACATGAAAAGAAGGGAAGTGACTTATTGTTTTACTGAGTGAGAAAGGGCGAGATTTTTTTCTTCCTTCTGATTGTAAAGAGATAACTCATCAATATTTGTGAATTTGGAAAGCTCAAAGGAATTTGAGGACTGGACATCTTTCTCAACTCTCTAATCTAATTTCAAAGTTGTGGAAAAATTTTTATTAGACCAATTCACCCCCCTCTTGGTCAAATCATATTCTAACATTTGGCATCAGAGTAGGTCTCTTGTGTAAAGGACTTAACAGTCTCAAGAGTAATTGATAAGTGCATATTTCATCATGTTAATTCATATATTTTGGCATGGAAAGTAGAGATAAGTGGCCTAAAATATTGAGTTTTTGATGAGCATAATGTTGCATGAAGCATGAGGAGATTCTAGGAAATAATTACTTTATTTAGTGAACTTGCTGTTTTGGGACTTAACTATATTTTCTGGAATTGTAGGGACTGAAAGGGGATAATTACAAGCCAAATTTATTGCAGAAAGGGACCCTGAGCTATGCTATGCGTTTTTACTAATGAGCTTAGGGTTTCTTTAGGTTAAAGGGGCAG
>QFDD01007297.1:0-14786 GCA_006871305.1 Vachellia collinsii
ACCGTGCTCCTGTTGTGGTAGTTTGAAGGTGAGGACAATTTCTTCAACATTTGCATGTTTTTATAAGTTCTATGACTTGCTGAAGCTTCCTAGTAGACTCTGTACTTTTTATAATTAATGGGAAACAAAGTGACTTGTGAGATTTCTTATTTCTCTTGTAACATTTGTAGTGTCTGTTGCCAAATAAGTTTCTGTTGGTTCCTAAATCACTCGTATGGATGGAATTATGAATACCATTTGTACAATGCCGAAACTACTTCCATTAAAGAGGTTTTAAAGGATTTTGGTGGAGTCCAGGTATATTGTCTGACAAGTTAACTTGTCATTATGATTCTGTCTCCATTTTATTTCATATGCTAAGAAGAAATGAGCATATCTGGACAGACTGATTAGAAGCTTTAGGAATTTTTAGGTGAACCTGCTCTTGGAATGATACTATTCAATTCATTCTACAAAAGATGAAGTGTCGCAAACAATATGAGACGGGTCATCCTGAAAAGTGCGACATGCTTGTGTTTAATGATTAGCTTAGTCTATCTGTCTTTAGTTGATTGGATCCTTTTTTTCTTATGAGCGTTTTCTTTCATGATTATATTTCTGGAAGAATTACAACTTGTACGTTCTTTTTTTACAAGTAAAAATTGACATGCCATATCGAGGTAGACTCTTTATGTAACACGAGAAAGTTTTGCAAAGACCATTGAAGCTTAAGTTATTCCATTACAAGCATTGTATCAGTCAACTCAATTTGCATGCTATATATAATATGATATGAGCAGTAAGATGGACTATGGAATACTTAAACTTGGCTTGTTTTTGTTTTGCTAAATGTTTCAAGTAGTTCTAATGGTTCCTGTTTCCCAGTCATTTTGTTTGGTTGTTATTCTTTGGTTGTTGGCTCTTGAGAAGTTGTACATACTTTTTAGTTCTCAATTTGACTGAAGTCATCTGTTGTTTTGACCAGTCATGATGAGTGAGTGTTACATGAGGTTATATATGAAAATTATTTGTTTCTCAGGATTATTAACATTGCTGAATATTTTGTTCAAGTTCATTTTTCCTTAAGTTATTGATCATTTTTGCAGTACGCACACCGTAGATGTATACAAAGGTGGTGTAATGAGAAGGGTGACACCATCTGTGAGATATGCCACCAGGTAACTAGATATTTCCCCACTACTTTTTCTATCACCTACTTTTTACTTGTTCCATTGAAAAAATAATCCAAGGAAACGGTACCAGGTTATTTAGGAGTATCACATCATTTTCACTTTGTTGTTCGTATTCTTAATATTTATTCCCCTACATTGAAAAATGAAATCAAAGCTATTCTTCAATTTTGTGTTTCAGCAATATAAACCTGGTTATACCGCTCCACCTCCATTATTTCAATTTGGACGAATTCCAATGACTTTCAGGTAACTTCTTTTAACATACATGTTTGTATTGTGTTTTAGTTTTGTCAATTTATCATTAAAAGTTAAAACAAGTATCTTCCCTCCTCTGTGTCTCCAATATGTTCCTGTGCTGTCTATGTTAGGGGAAATTGGGAGATTTCTAGAAGAGATTTGAACCATGGCCATTTGGTTCGCATGGTTTCCACGGACCAGGATCTTAACAATTCTAACTATGACCAGTATTCAGCCTCTACTGCAGGAAGCTTACCATGTTGTCGTTCGGTTGCTCTCATTGTATTCTTCTTTCTCTGCTCCTTCTGTGATTGTGTGCACTATGCATTTTCAACTTACAAGTTTCTTTCACTACCAACCGGGGATGTCTCTTTCTGATCTTTGTTGTTTTTTATGTGCAGTTCATGGTTTTTCTTATTTTAAGACATACTCTTCCTCTAATGATCAGCGGAAACAGGGACTTTTCCTTTTCTCTGTTTTTGGTATGCCTAATTCACTATAATGTGCATATTTGATGGTATAAGTACTCTTCTTACGAAGCATTGATCAAATTCAATTGGAAATTGACAGCTGTTACTAATCCGAACTGCGGGAATTGTTATCCCTATGTATTTCATGGTGAAAGCAGTGACATCTATACAGCGCCGACGTCAACTACAACGGGTATGTTTGACCTTCTTCTTCTTCACCATGTTTAAACACTCACATGAAACATCTGATTACTTATTGTGAGGTCTCGTCTTGTTTTCCATCAAAAACAATTAGGAGCCTCCTACTGACTTGGTCAACCTATCGGATGATGAAAGCGAGCAAGTAGCTTTGCCATCTCAGCTTCATGTCATTCGAGTTCAGTGAAAATGTTGTACATACAGCAACAACCTGAAGTGCTAGAAGTATGAAGTGATCTTTTCTTCTGCTTTGTGATGAAAACTTGATGAAGACAAGCTTCCTCAAGACCTTTGAAGTTTGAACAGTTTGAGGAGTTCGAATTTTATTTACTGGAAAATACAGAAACTGCGGTATTTGCTGGCTACTACTGTTACTTCTGGAAGTAACTCCTTGGCAATTCTGGCATGGCGGCAAGAATTTCTGTTGCTGCTTTTAATTTGGAGTTCTGAAGAACATGGACTGTGTATAGAGGATTTTACATCCCCTCCTTCTGGTATAGATATCAAATATGGATTTCTATTCCTGTATATATTATAGTGCAAATTATGTCTCTTTCAGACT
This sequence comes from Vachellia collinsii, assembly GCA_006871305.1. Taxonomy (NCBI): domain Eukaryota; kingdom Viridiplantae; phylum Streptophyta; class Magnoliopsida; order Fabales; family Fabaceae; genus Vachellia; species Vachellia collinsii. The sequence continues at coordinate 2,640 of QFDD01007297.1, forward strand.
TTTAATCTCAGTTTAATTTGCTGGCTTTCTTAAAGCTTGTTTTTTTTATGCTATTTGCATTTGATATTGACGGATTAATGAGTGTCACATAGACAATTGCATTTTATGTTATCATTCAGTTATTGACAAGTTCAATAGGATTCTTAAATTTTTGCTGCAATTCTTGGTGCATCTTCTTAATACCATCTCCAAATATTTTACAATAATTTGAAAAAGTAAAAAGTTAGAGATATTTGCTGGTTATGACAATCGTGAGTACAAAGGGTGCATCAAAAAATTGCAGCTAAAATCCAAAATACAATTAAATGAATCATTTAACACTAGAACTCAAGCACTGTAACTAAACCTTGTCAACCTCCACTCTAATAGTAAATGTAGGTTTTGTGAGCCAGTAACGTGGGTTGGGCTCATGGGCCCACAAAAAAGTTGCTGGTGGGGTTGGTAAAAGAGTGGCCTTTTTGGAAGCTGTCTTTTTCAACCCCCACATATGGTGCCAGTAAATTCGGGGCTAGCCTGCCTTTTTAAATTATTAAATCTATAAAAAAAAAAAAAAAGTGAGAGAACTTTTAAGGCTCTGAAGAGGGATGCCGATTGTTCAGAAGTATTATAGAGGATCATTGATGGTGATGCTTCATCTGTTGTCACTATAAAACCTACAACCATATTGCTAAGGTAAGATTAATTCCTATTTTCACATTAAGCACACAGTAGAATTTACGTTATTAGAAGCTTGAGTCTGGAGATTTTCATGCAGTTCTGACCCTGTAGCCAAAATGTTTACCTTGACTCGGCCCACATACCACTTTTACTTTCGTCTCGATTATGAATAAATCACCTGGTTGTTATTGTCTACAGAAGGAATTATGATGAAAAATAGCGTTGGTTTGTAATGATAACCAAGAGAAAAAATCAACCAAAGTGTCAGCAGCTAAAACCTAAGTGAAAATCATGTTACAAATGTCTGGTATATGATGAACCATATGAAGTAAAAAATGTTGTGTTGTACAGGGCTTTTCATTGCCCAAAAAAAAAAAAGGTAACTATAGATTTGCACAGCAAAAATGTTACACTGGTGTGTAATTTGTAGGAACTGCGTATTTGGTGAATATTATTAATTTTGTACAGCAATTCAAATTGCTCTATATATAGAGCAAGAACTGTATTCTGTACAATTCAAAGAGGCTATCAAAGTATCATGAAGGGCCTTGACTAAATTCAGCTCTTGAACTCAAGAAACTGCATTTCTACAGAAAGCTGGTATTCATACTCTGCCTGTCAGCTCTACTTCCAACTTCTCCGTGGTCTGAAGCATTAGAAAACAAAAGAAATAAATGACTCAACTCTCTTCACTAATTTGTAAGCTAATAAATTCAATCATTTTTGCTGATTAGTTAAATAAATCTTGTTAAAATTGATACATATCACTTTAAAATAAAAATAATATACTTGAACAGGAGACAATAGCACAAGCACTATAACCAAAATAATAATAATAATAAATAAATAACAAGCCTTACTCAAGTAAAGTCGGCTACATAAATCACATGATGTTATTGTACTTTATCAACAACTCAATCTTTAGATAAATTATATAAATCCACAGATCAAATTGAAAATACTGTCTATTTGTTGGAATCGAATTGGTTAGATGGCTAGTTCACTCAATGAATAGATCTGGCCGGTCCAGGTCCTACAAGTATATAGGGTATATGTTTGGGAATAGCTTTTCTAAGTTATTTTACGCAATTCGAGGTAAATATGTAAGATAAGTTGTCTCGACTTGCGTAAAAATGCTTTTTAAGTGTTTAACAAACAAACCCATAAACCCTTCCCGCTTTTGAATTTTTCAGGCCCCCAGTTGTTAGTAGTTAAGAGTTTCATTATTCTCATAATTATTAAACGTTCTTTAAAGAGTAAAGATAGAGGAAATACTTTCGGCTTTTCTGTAGTGAACGCCAGTAGCAAGCAAGTGCCCCAAAACCGCAGCTAGCAATAGCAATTGCCAATGCAGCCCCTATAGGCACAACAACTGCATTTGTTGCTGCTATTAATTCTTCAACAGCTATCTCAATCCCTTCATTTCCACCAATGTTCTTACCCTTGTATAGAGAAGCTAGAGTGTTCCCGTAATAACTAGTCAAGAATTTGTAAACCTCATCCTTGTTCCACGTGATTCGGTTGTTCTGTGTGTCATGGAGTGAGTAACAGGACGAACAAAGCTGCTTTGGAGGCCATATCAACTTGGGGAATTTGGGGTCGCCAGTACCTAGAGCAGCTTCTTCTTTCATGAGCCTCTCGTTGACCTTGTTATGAGCACTCCACAACCAGAGTGCGAATTCTCTGGCTTTGTTGAAAGGACTTTTGACACTGAAAATTAAGGTCATTCACAATTAGATGGGGGAGGGGAAAAAATGGAACCTCGATGATACAAACAAGGACGATTCTTCACTCCTTTACCTTAAACACATCTTGTAAAAATGTTGTCGACATTCCTCACAGATGAAGAAGTTGTGGACAAATTCACATGTAGTGTTAAATGCAAACTCACTCTCTCTATCATCAATTCTTACGGAAAGCGAATGTAGAAGAACCCATAAACCACAGCTGAAAAAGGAGTGAAAGAGAATAAGAGCACAGGTTAATACTGTGAATATGATACTAAAATAGGTATGCAAAATCTAAGGTTATTGAGGGGTTCCCATCCTAGTAATATGCATATATTAGCACGTAGTAGATACAGCAGACACACTATATGACGGTACAAGCACATCTAAAGTATCTATGGCACAATCACATTCTTGTCCTTGGCTGGAGTCATTTACAACCAACACAATATTATACATATGGCAACTATGCCTTAATATGCAATTTCCCACCCAATAGCAAAACCAATAAATCATCCTTGAAGGCAGATCAAAGAAATACACAAATTGACAAGGAAATTGAGCACAATTATGCAAAGAAATAGCCCGCTTGGGAAACTTGCTCAATATCATTTGATTGAATAGTTGATCCAGCTCCTTGTTGTTTGAAGAAACCCCCACTTCAATCAGTATTTTTTCACGAAAAGCAAACATGAGATGATGAATACAGTCTTTCACATGCCAAGAAACCCAAAGTAACAGAATTTTGTGAATCTTATGCATCGAGTCATATGAAACTAGAAACGAAAGTTATGAGCATTTAAGGCAAAGCGTTACCTAAAGCCCCTGGTTTCACTCTTGCTGCCACGGCAGAACATCTACAAAAGAAAAATGGATTAAATATAATAATCAGAAATATTCTTTCTTTTACCACCAAAAACAAAAAATCTCATTTCAGGAAAGAATTAAAGTTCAAACTTTATGTAAAAAGACAATACTAACAAGATTGACCGATAAATGAAGGCAACTCATACAATATTCTCACACAAATGGTTTCATAGTTTAACAGACCATCTTCTATTCCAACACTATGGACCACCTGCATGACAATTCTACTCTTTTCCGTATGAAAAAGTCCCTAATTCTTAGCATTGAAATTTCAAATGGAAGGTAGAATCCTCTAGTTTTGCCATACATATGTCCCATTCCAGCTTTCTTGCCTTTTTCTTCATTGCATCTTTACTCTCAGAATGATACGCATGGACATTGGTATTCACTTTAGAACATTGACGAGTATTTAAAGATTCTTTCTTAAAATTAATTGACTCCATTTCTATTTCATACTACTCATAAAGCTAAATAGGGAAAATATAGAAATGTTCAACCTGCTTGACTCATGGCCCCAGGAAGGACCCTATCCCACCTCATAAAGCAACAGAAATGTGAATACAAATGAGTTGCTCTCTGTCTCTCATCATACGTTTAGGTTAAGGAGCAGCAAGCTGAAACATATCTAACAGCAGATATAATATTTCAATAATACAAGCAATTTCTATCATACTAAATCTTCTTTGGTATAACTATTGAGGACAAACCATGAAAGCCATATTATAAACAGAATTTCATCCAGTGACATTTGGTGGTAATATTAATATAATTTTTTCAAAGATAAAACCAAAGTCATTAAACCCGGCGCTAATAAAGTATTGAAATCTCTCTTGGAAACATTATACATGCAATGTCCATGCAAAATAGAATACAAATTCCAGCTAGAACATAATAGCAATGTTCAAAATAGTAAATCCAAGTATAGAGACTCTACCCAATACCCACGAGGCACCCCTTTTCCACAAATTTGAGAGCTTGTCAATGAAACTGTATCATCTTCCTGCTTACCAGTTGGCCACAAATCTGAAGGGTACAGTTCATCAAAACTCACAAGTATTTCTGCAGTACCCCTCCGGCATCTGAAACAAAGGATCCAAAATGGAAGGAATTGTGAAATAAAAATCTGGACAGACATAAAAGAAAGGTGAAGTTAAAGGTTCATCTTACCTTTTTGAAGGATGATGAGCTACCAGAAGCTGAAGAAACTTTAAAAGTGAAGTACGAGTCTCTTGCTTTATCATCTGCATATGAGAAAGTGTATGTGTTCCATCATCCCCAAGACTGAGCATACCCAAAAGTGAGATAGCAGAGAGAGAAAGCATGACGGGGTACCTTATGCTCTAAGATGAAGTCAAAGGCTGTAGAAGTTGCCTCTTCAACATCATAAATAGCCCTTGCAATCTTTCGAAGTCATGCAAATCATGTGTCAGGAGATAAGATTATGAGAAGAATATTTGACTTGAAATTAAAACAAAGAATTTATGGCCAAGTTGATAAAAGCACCTGTCCAGGGTCCGACACATTGGAGGAAAGATGCTGCTCATTTTCAAACTTCTGATCATCAAGCTTAAATGAACTGTAACATTTTAAACATTAGAAGATACAGAGACAAGTAAATAAGTTCAAGATAACTTCACATCAGCAAAATATAGTACTACAAGTTTTAAACTCCATCAGAAAATGCGACATGCTATGAATTATTAAATGCTTCCTCATATTTCTACACCATTGCTTTGTCCACTATAACTCTAGAAGTCTCACCAAATAATGGTTAATTACTGATGTCAAAAAGAGACATGGGTTTTCCCGGGGAAAAAACAAGTGAAGAATGCATCCAGCACCGTTCTCATGAAATTATGGTTGCACCTCTTAGTAAGACTTTATAAGATTAGCAAGTTCAATTTCAGAACTTTTACTCTTCCTTCTCTCTTCATAAATAACTTAATTTAGCTCATTTCTCATACTCCATAAATGCACAGGAAAATGTATAGTCAAAGTACACAGGAAAATGTATAGTTCAAAAATACTTTGACAAGTTTTACAGTGAAGAATGTTAATGATTCACATGCAATATTGTAACAGCATTACCAGTAAATGAATGCATTTTTCATACCTGCCCATTTGCTTGTTGATCCAACTTAGCAACCTATCAGCTGTGCGTCCATCATCAATTGGATGTATATCACTTTTCTCCTGATTAGGTTCCCAACTACCACCAACGAATTTAGAAGGATGGCCCCAAAAGAGCATAGGGTAATGGCTAACAGAAAACTTATCACAGAGATTTGTATTTATCTGTGCTGCCAAACAAGACGAGGGACCAATCACCAACGCATGTTTCACCAATGAATAGAAGTTTTGAATGAAACTAACTATTTAAACATAATGACTATTAGTGGAGTGGTAGCCACATATTGATACTCAAATATGCATTATAGAAGTTGCTACAAATAAGAATTAATCAAGCAAAAGTAAGAAATTTAAAATACAGAAACAAATAATAAAAAAACAGTGAAAAACTTTGTTATTTTGATTTTAAACTACTTTTATTTTCAATAGCAATATAATGGATCAATTCATTAACAAAAACAGCTAAGTGAAGGCCCATAAGTAGAGTTCCATTTTTATTTTTTGATAAATAAATTTGAGGAAAGGGGTCAGGTTCACCCATGATTTAAGGACAGGGCCCATAACTCATGATCCACTGAGACCTATCCCTATGAGCACTGGAGCATGAGAAGCAAACCCTTTCTATATAGGCTCAACAGGTAGGTCTACCCATCTTTACTAAACTGTGAAGATGGCTCTCTAAGCACTGTGACTGGAAGTAGATTTTTATTTTAGGTGAATTAACATTGGTAGTTCTATTATTACCTCTACACACCTCTTTACATGAAAGCACTCAATGTTTAAGTGCAGAAAAAGCACAGGTACCTCTTCTTTGCATTGAGAATTTTAATTAAGATAGGGAACAGTATAGGGGTTCCAACCCAAGACTATGTCAAAAATATTAAGCTAGAAAAGAAGGCCAAAAATGGTTTTATTGAAATCTCTATCAAAGTGAGAGAAGACAAGAAAATAATGTCTCAAATTCCGCAACAAGAAACTATATAATTAAGAGACAATAATGCACACCAAAGAGTGGCTAGGTTGTTTCACAGGGTAGGTCCAAAAGAATACAGTAAAGAATAATTCTATGTAGAGGCAGACCTCTGTGGATGTTGAGTTCTAATTGGTTGAAATGATTTTCTCAGTTGAAATCTTGGGTGTTTTCAGCTAATTTGTCCAGGTGGAAACAAAAATATGTATATTTTGGAAAGGTTATTAAGGAATATATACACACACAAACACACACATATAATCATCAATGTCTTTCCTAAGTGAACATGTAGGAAAAACGCTTACATCCTTAAAATTTTCACACAACTTGTTAACTATAAAATAGAAGCGGGGTGAATATGTTAAGTTGCATATACATAAAGTCGAGATTTTATATGGACAAAAATGACCTGCATGTCAGAACATAGCATGGGCCCAAGTTACATCCAATTCTACCATGATAATCAACTTCATTTTGCTTCTGACATTGAATTTCCTTATAAAAAAAGTCGCCTAGAATGGGAACAACAAATCAGAGAAAAATCTTCTAAACCCTCAGATTATTCTAAATCAAATTCAACATCAAAACAGAAATTCCACCATAAAAATATGACTATGGACGACTTAAACAACCCCAATCATTTTAAAACAAGGAACCCAAACATAAGACATAAATATAAATCCAACTTGAAGTGTGATATCCCGAGATACAAAGAACTGTACATGATAATCCCCAGTGGCTAATCAGTAAAACTCCAAAATGAAAGCAAGAAAGTAAATTGTAAATTCCATATAAACATTAAAGCACACTTGGACCAAAGTAATAGAAGATGAACTTACCTTCAAAGCACAATCAACCCTTGTCATTAATATGATTCCCGGATGAGCTGCATCAGGTCCATTAAAAAGCCTAGCAACCTTTTCATATTGAGGCTGTAAGAGAAATTGAAAATGAGAATATTGATGATTCCAAATTCCAAATTCAATAACCCCCATAATTTTAAACTGTACTTCGGTAATTCATACCTTATAATTCCTGCAAGCAGGGCACCTGATGGAAAAGTAGGGACATAAGGAAAATTAGAATCTATTATACACATTTTTCATGATTTTTGTTTGTAAAGCATTTTTTTCATGATTATTAATCTAACTACGTGCAGAAAATAACTTGCAGCAAAATTCCTTATGAAGGAATGCAAAAAAAAGTTGGACTTAATAGCAGAAGCGCTTCTATGTTTGAATTAAAGAAAAATCCTACACTACCATCTGAATTCTTTCTCAAGTCTCAACTACATTGAGATATGCTTGGAACCAAAATCCAATAATATGTTTACCAAAACATACACTGAGAAGTGATTTTATATCAAGAAAAACCAAAAGAATAAATTGATACAGTGGGAGACTACTGGGTAGGTTTGACTAGATCGAGTATCTCACATCCATGAATAGTAAAAAGCTGATCATACAATCCAGTTTGATAACTAAATAGTTATACATGATACACATTTGAATTAACAACAATGAGGATTAATTCATACCAAATGCCTTCAGGTCAAAAAAAAATACCAAGTGCCTTGGAAGAACTACTACTTATAATCCACAGAGAGATCTCATTCAAAACTGAAAATTAAAATATTTTTTAAGTTAATTGGTATATCAAAGTACAAGTAACACAAAACAATCACTCAACAAGAAAGCAAACTGGAGAGAAAAATATAAGAGAAAGAGGTAAAGGAAACTAGGGCCGAATCAAATGAGAAATGGGTGATAAAGAATAAATGAGGTTAAAGTTTTCTTGTGCGTTCAATAAGTCAAAGCCATACAACAGGGAAAAGATAAAAGCATTTTTAAAAGGCCGTACATAAGAGTTGAAAATAATTTCACTTGTAAACGTATAACTATAACACATCTAGAGTGCAGATGACGTATTCCAACAATAGTTCAAACGCATGTTAAAGTATAATAAAATACATTTTATTGAGTGTTTGTTGGATGTCTTGGATAACCATGCTTAGTCACAGAGTTTGTACTTGGCAATTATGCTATCACAAGCAAAAACTGCAAAATATACTACAAATCTGGCCTTGATTAACAAAAATGTATGGGTGGATAATATGAAGTGGATGGAACGAAGATAGTCAGTATCAAGTCAAGGCTTGGCCCCTAATAGATTTTCACCCATTTTCACCTATACTGCCCATAGTCTCAATTTTCCTGCATCTTCAACAAACTTTTAACATTAACGGCAACTTCTCATCGTTAAAGCAAACTAACAAACAACTCAATCTACCATACCCTAAACTCTAAACGGTTTCATATTCAAAATAATTGTAATAATGAATTCATTTATCTCACTATTTGATAGGCAGATCTACTTTTCTGGTCAAAGGGTCATACACCCCTTGATTCAGGTGCAGTCAAGAAACAAGAAATTAAAAATAAAAAAGGTTAAGACCAAGTAGAGATTTCAATAAAGTTAACAATATAAGGATATATATGCAGGCTACATAAGATTGCTCACTAACCAATTGGCAAAGAATTCGACAACAGCAAAAGTAGCAGGAGTATCCTTCAGAACGGCATCAAAATTCGTTACATTCAAGTCAACGGCATAATCTCGAAGATCTCCGTTATCATCATTGTTTTTTACAGCTCTAAGGATCGAACGACGTGAACCCAGTGAAGAATCTGAAATCACGCCGGAGCTAACAGAGAGTAGGCTCAGAACAAGAAGACCCAAATAAAAACACACCCCAGACATGGAAATGGGCAGATAACACAGCCAGAAGAAGGAAGAGAAGAGAAAAGGCTATAACTTCAGACTTATCTGCCCAATAGCTCGGTGGTTTGTTGGAAAATGTTGAAGAAAGGTGATGATTTTGAAGTGAGGGAGGCAGAGAGAGGGATAGAGATGGATCTGCCAACAGTCCCTTTCTGTTGGCTTCCACACCAAACAGGTTTCGAAGCTCTTGTTGAAACTTCAATAGATTGGAGGGTTTTGAACGTGGAAGCCGGTAAACGATTCCAAATTACGTTTCCTTTTTGGAGAATGGAGATGGCCAGAAGGGGAACACCAAACCACTTGATAGAAAATCTTTTTCTTACGTTTTAATTTCCATTTCTTCAATGACCTCGTGGCCTCTCCCTCTTCCTGTTTTCTCCCCCCTGCTTATTTAATTATGGTAAGTATTTGACACTGAATCTGCCGTACGTCGAAAATAAAACATAAAATGTTTATCACTCAAATGTGGAAGTCTCAAAATAATATCTGAGATGACATAATTCCTCTAAAATGTCAAGGAGCTTTTTTGAGGTTAATTTTTGTCGCTTGTTTTAGGTGAAATGACAATAAAAGTGTGAGCAATGATAAGTAGTATTTTGAAAATAAATTATTTTTTAAATAAAATTTAAATCATATTATCCCATTGGAATAATACAACAACAGAGGCTAGAGAATCTTAACACCCATCATCATCATCATCATCAAATGCCCTGAAACAAGAGATGGCGGATGATCAATGATACAAAAGTTACCTACAAGATCATTAATACACTTAGCTAAGTGATATGTTGTATTGTTACTCTCACATAGTACATGCTAAATCATTATATATCAGTTCATATGGATTAAGAATCTAGCTTTATTAACATCTTTGAAATGATAATTACTATTATAACCTTTTAATAGCAAGTTGACACCTTCAATGCACTTGGATAAAGCTTCAATTTTCCTGTAGCCTCAATTCCAACAAAGATGCAGATCATGGATAATTTTGTTTGTTTCTACAATGATTGATGGAGCCAAGTGATTTTTCAAATATAGCCACAAACTCAAGAATTATTTTTGTCTCAAATGACACCTCGTAACTATTTTGGTCTGAATTGAGAAATAAGGTATATGTTTCCAGCTTGAAGAAGCCCATCCTAATCCATTAGTTCTCTTAAGCCCTCACATGCCTACCATCATATAACAAATTTAGATATAAGATCTTAATCCAAACATGCTCTAAATATGTTAGAGTGTGCATTTAGAGTATGTTTGGTTTAAAGGGAGGGAAGGGAAGGGGATGGAGGAGAGGGTAGGGCGAGGAAGGGAAGAGCCTTATTTGATTTGGCTATAAGGAGGTTAGGGAGGAAATGTTTAATTTTCTCCTATTTGGTTAAGGAAGAGAGGAAAATGAAGATGTGATAATAATTTACTATTTACCCACGATATATTTATATTTTTATTCTTATTGTATATAAATTAATATAACATTGATTTTAATTAATATAATAATATTTTTATTTATAATAAATATAATACTATATTATGAAATTTTTTATTCATAGTGAATATGAACGGGGAAGACGAAGAAGAGAAGAATTTTGGTAGCAGTAAAGAAATAGGCCATGAATACTAAAAAAGCTTCATTTGGATTTCTACTGTGATGAGAGTGCCATTTTTCGAAAACTAAAAAAAATATTAGTTTTTATTTTTTAATAATTAAGGGGTATGGAGGTAATTTGGCCAAATTTACAAATTCTCAATTGTGTCAAACAATATCATTAATTATTGTTAAGTTTAATGACTGAATTTAAGTAATTCAACTGTCTTTTATTGAAATCTTCTTAATTAGTTATTTATAATAACAAATTTTTATTTTAAATTACTTTTATAATAATATATTTTTTGTAATAATAGTTTGCATTTACAATAATTTTTTCAATTTTTTAATTACAATAATATAATTTTTTATTTCAATATATTTTTATTTATTATAATATATATTTTTATTTACCACAATTTTAATTAATTCTTATAATATATTTTTAGTTATAATAATATTTTTTTTCTTAAGGACATTGATGAAATAATATAAAAGTTATGAGGGTAATGTTATTCAAAATTTTGGTCCCCTATAAAAAGCCCTCCCCCAACTTGGAGGGGAGTCCAGATGAGGGTAAAGGAAGGGGAGGATAGATTCTATCCCCTCCAAATTAACTTTTTACATCTTGTCATATGTATCCTAACAATTGTATTCAATAGTGTAGATCATTGGATTTTTCTGATGAAGTCTACACTCTTCATATCATGTTCCATTTGATACACTTTACTTCTTTTAAAGATGAGAAAATTGTCTATTTTGAAGGATGGACTATAGATAACCACCTTTCTTTGGCATTCATATAGTCTCTTAGAAGGTGTATCGAATCTTCTTCCTCAACACATTGAAAAGGATTGGTTGATGAATCCCTATTACCCCTCCTCGCTCTGAGTTGCGTCGTATGAGCTTGATCATGAGAAAACAACCAAATAAAAGCATTTGCTCTTCTCTAGGATTGATCATCTCCACGGGAGCTTCCAAATACTATCATCCAGATAGTGAATTCTTGTAAAATGAAAATGATAGGCAGAACAAATAGAGAAACAATCATTGGTTGATGGCCCGGAACATGGCCCATAAATAAGGGAACCTAATGGGCTAATGGGCCAGGCTTTCTACTGTTGCTACCAGCGGCGGCCATTGTCATTTCTTTTGTTTGTTTTTTTTTTGCCCACCATTGTCATTTCCCTTTTATGACATTAACGAATGATATCAGACAATGATTCACTCTCGTCCACAATTTTTCATTTCGAACAAACGTAGAATATTCGTCTCTAGTCTTTGTATTACTACTGATCCCCAAATTCTCGAACCCTAATTGTGCAAATCGGCGAGTGTTCGAGTCGGAGCTTTTCATATTAAGCACGATTACGTGTTCCTTTTGTGTTTTTGATTTCACAAGGTACTTCAATTATCCTTCTTCTCCCAAT
>QFDD01007299.1:0-11183 GCA_006871305.1 Vachellia collinsii
TCCCTCCCTCCCCTTCCGTCACTTAACAAGAAGCGAAAAGAAAAGAAAAAACTATCGCATTCGTCTTTTGATAAACTTTTGCTGATTTCAATTTCTTTGCTTCTGTGTGTTTTTCCTGAACCAAAAAACTCAGAGAACGGTTCGGGAAGGAGAGTCATGGCGGACGGTAATCACAATTCTGAGAAGAATGAGAAAGATAACAGCACTAGGCAGCCATTGTTGAAGCATCGGTACTACGAGAACTGCCCTGGCTGTAAGGTGGATCGAGCAAAGGAAATGTACGAAGGCGTTCCTTTGAGACACGTTATCAGCATATGGATAGTAACTCTGTGCACCGGTGAGGATTTTGTTTTTTTGGCTTCTCTCTCGTATATTAACACTTTTGTGAAATCGTACGCTTCAACTTTTAAAACGAGCTTTTTGTTTTTGGAGAATCTTAGTCTGTAACTTTTGTCTTTTGGAAGTGAAAGCTAGATCGACTTTTTTTTCCCCTTTTCTTTTGATCGATTAGTTTGCCTTGCAATATTTGCATACTCAACTTGCCTCTACTCGCCGGCTCAGTTTGGCAGAAGTAAGTAATCAGTTCATAGAGGCATTCTTTTTCCTTATTTGGTTAATCATTATTATCATTATCTTTCTATTTTGGGATATCAGCTTATTGTTTCTTTTAAAAGTTCAAGATATACTTGGTCCAATTTCTAATTCTTCTTTCAGTTGAAAAGCCCATAATTTAAATTATATTTCTAATTCTTTCTATTTTTTTCTTTCTTTTTCTGTGGAGAAGTGGTCATTGGTGAACGATGCAGTTCATGATGCAGTTCATGAAAAGGTTTTAAAACAAACAAATTTAATCTATTCTTTGAGTATTTATAATCAAATTTCACGTCTCCAGATTCTTCGGTCATTTGTTCCTTCTTTCTTCATTTTCCCCTGAAATTCTATCTGATTTATTCTTTCTTGGATTTGGCTCTGTACAGCGCTGCCTATATCATGCCTCTTCCCATTTCTTTATTTCATGGTGAGTTTATTTTCACACTGGCCTTTGGTGCTACCTTCAACTTAATGCATTCTTTTATGGCCATGGTGGGAGATTTTTCTGTGCGGATTATCTAGATTTTTAGTTTCAATATCATGTTTTTTTTTCCATGTTTCTTTGCCTCTTATATAAACGAAAGTGAAAATAAGAAGTGCGTGCTTATTACTTTTAAATATGTGCACCAGCTCTTGAAACTTGAAAGTGACTGCCACTCGATCCGTTGTTTGATACGCATGAATGTAATTTCTTTTCCTTTTGGGTTGGTAAAAAAAAAAAAAATCTTTTCCTTTTGAATATTCTAGATTGATGATTTCAATTTCAATTTTTTTTTTTTGGTTTTATGAACACATCAATTGTTTAAAGTGGCTGCTTACTTCAATATGGGAATGGAAACTTGTAAACAATTTGTTTGATTAAATACATAAATTAATTCATTCAGGTTAATGTAGTTTATTTTCTTTATCACTTGGGGCATTTGAATATCAATAAACAGTCAGTCCCTCCCCTTTTCTTAATTTTTTTTTTCCAAGTAAGAAATTGGTTCCATCTTCTTGTTCCGTTGTTGTACTTGGTAAAAAAAATTGAATAACTAGTATATGTAAGTTAAAAGTGCCGCTTGCTAGTACCTTGGTAAATGTGGATTAAATTTTCTCCTCAAATGAGAACCAACCTCAATTCAGGCTTTGCCATGGTCCAGCTGACTGCTTTAATAGTGAAAGAAAATTGCTTTGTTCAATGTTAGTCTTTATTGCTTAGCTTGCAAGAGCATACAACTAATGCAGAACAGAAGATGAACTATTGATACAACTTTGCTTGCAGGTAAGAGATTTTGGTGTAGCAGAAACAGAGGCAGATATCAGTTCCTATGCTGGTTATGTGGGTAAGGTTTCTTTTAGTCCTTTCTTGTAGCAGAAACTGAGGGATTTATAAGCTCTTAAAATACTGATCTCCATGTGAAATATGTTGTAGGATCTTCATACATGCTCGGCAGAGCTTTGACATCAGTTCTATGGGGAATATTTGCTGACCGATATGGTCGAAAGTATGCCATAGTTATAGGCATTGTTGCAGTGTAAGCACCCCTTCTGCTACTGATTTGGATGATTTATTTTTAGATCTACTACAAATAACGGTGAATAGAAAGAGAATACTAGAAGAAATTCCATCGTAGAATGTATAAAAAGAAAAAAGAAAAATAAATGAAATTGTGGAAGACTACTTTGGGCATGAAGGTAGATTAAACTCCTACGAAGTTGAAGATTATTAATTGCATCTTGGAACATGATTCTATTTTCTGTTTCATTTACTTGATTTACTTCTTATCACGGACTCCCTACAAAGTCCTCCACTATTTACATGTTACTTTTTTTAGACTAGTTTAAATCAGTTTAGCTTGTCAGTTCCTTTTCTAACTTCATCCCTTCCTCTCTTTATATCATTATCTCCTTCATCATCCTCTCTACTGTTCTACATCAATAGGCTTATCCATTTGAATACCGATTCTTATTTGATTTCAGTGTTGTGTTTAACACACTATTTGGCCTTAGCACAAGTTTTTGGATGGCTGTTAGCACAAGATTTCTTCTTGGAAGCTTAAATGGTTCACTTGGGCCGATAAAGGTATCATTCATAGATGTCCCAGATAACAACAATTTAAAACAATTGAATTGATATTTGGTCTTTAAAAGATATACTCTCTCTCTGGTTCCCCAAAGTTTTAATGTTTCATTTTAGTTCTTCAAAGGGTATTCTGTCTTCTATGTCATTTTCACATTAAGCCTGTTAATAGATGATTAACGAAGAGGGGTGACATGGCTGAATGTGAATTTGATGTGATTGTTAAATGCAATGTTTCCATCGAAAGTGGGTGTATGATTAGAGCATCATATCATTTTGATGCATGGTTAATGACGACTGGTTAAGTAAAGGTCATATTAATTTCATATTCGGCCATATCCACCATTTCTGTTCAGTTACTTGTTAATGGGCTTAATATGATGATGACGATATGCTTTTTGATAGACCTAAATGAGAAATTCAAGCTTTGAGGGACTAAATTGAGACAAAGTGTATCATTCGTGGCCTAAAATTTCCAATTCAGTCCTTGAATTTTCAATGAACATAAAGGAGGACCAATCGAAGTTTAATTTTGTCTGCATGAAAGTCGGTCATTCTAATTATTTTTATCTCTTAAGGACTAGCTTATTCTATTGACTCTAACATCCATCTATATATCAACATTCTTTGTCACTAGGCTTATGCTACCGAAATTTTTCGAGAGGAACACCAAGCTTTAGGACTCTCAACTGTAAGTCTACTTTACTTTGGTCTGCTACTGATTCTTTGGAGTACATATTCTTTATGATAATTTAATAGCACGATCTACTTTCAGGTCAGTGCATCTTGGGGCATAGGTTTGGTAATTGGCCCAGCACTAGGAGGCTATTTGGCTCAGGTACTTTATTTGTTGCCTTGTGCATTAAACTAGTCCTTGAGAACGGGTTTGGCTTTCTTCGCATGAACGTGAGATGACTATGTTGCGCTGACAAACCCACCTAAACCTAACTCCCAATGGATTTAGTTTTCTCTCTGCCTAGATTTAAATTTATCATTATCCAGAGTCCTAGTTATATCCTTATTTATGGTTAGTCCATGTGTGGGTGCATGCCTTCTCAGTCACCATAATGTCATATCTTGAATTTTACATTGCACGTGCGTGGGAACATGTCGCTAAGCAGGCTTATCTCTGGTTCCTTTCATAATTTGGGAATTTTGGTTTTTCAGCCAGCAGAGAAATATCCACATCTATTTCCAGAAGGTTCCTTATTCGATAAGTAAGTATACTTGGCCTCCTTTAAATCGTAACGATGATGTTGGATTTTGTTTTCGAATTTCATTTCTTAGTTCATATGCTCATATTCATTTGTCCAAATATAAATGATCTACAGGTTTCCATACTTCTTACCCTGCTTTATAATATCAGCCTTTGCACTGGCTATATCAGTCGCTTGTATCTGGCTCCCGGTATGTATAGCCACAAATTCTGTTTGTCATTTGATATGAATAATAATGGCATTTTTTTTAATTATCTAGCATTCTATATCAACGGGTCAGATTTGAGCATTGTTGGATCCAAATTAGTGAACATATTGAGTTGTGTTTTTAGTATAAAGACCCACATTTGTTATGGCCTACAAATTTATCGATAGTTTTTTGTTTTTGCTCTTTTCCATTCGTTATTTTTAAGTAGTTTACGAATATTTTAAACATATACCATATTTGGGGTATAATTATATATACCTGTACTTTAAACTGTCTGCTTTTGACAATAAGGCTGCCTTTTGATTTTAAATTTTCCCCCTTCAAAATCTGCAGGAAACATTGCACAAACACAATGTTAGTGATGAGTCCAATGAGGATGCAGAAGCTTTAGAAAATGAAATCACAGGAAAAAAAGTTCAGAAAGATGAGAACCTACTCCTGAATTGGCCGTTGATGTCAATCATAATTATTTATTGTGTTTTCTCACTGCATGACATCGCATATTCAGAGGTCTGCTTCTTACATAGAATAAATAATTTTTATGCATTTTATATAATGTTTCTTGTTTGGACTCTCTTGCTTTCTCTCTTGCTTATACCGAGTTAAGCAGTTTTTTCCTTTCTTCAGGTTTTCTCATTATGGGCTGTCAGTCCACGAAAGCTGGGGGGTTTGAACTATACAACAGATACTGTTGGTAATGTTCTTTCAATATCAGGTACATCCTTGATGGCTATAACTTTCTAGGTAATAAGTGTTGTAAAATGTGTTTCCATCCTAACCTTCCTTCCCTAAAGATTCTGCTCAAGTTAACTGCCAAACTTAGGCCATGTTTTGTAAACCAACCTTGTTGAGTAATTTTCAGTTATTATAATTGCCAAACTTAGGAAGGATTCTTAAGAGACATGCAGAAGACTACCTTAACTTCAGTTTTAAGACAGAACAGATATGCATTACAAAGATATCGTGTTTAATTGTTTCCAATGTACTGATGCATCTATCAATTCAAGATTATGCTGGTTAGTACTGACCTTTTCTCAACTGATTAGGTGTTAGTCTGTTGCTCTACCAAATCTTTCTTTATCCATTTTTGGAGAAACTTTTCGGACCTGTGAGACTTTCCCACGTTTCAGGGGTTAGCTTTCTCTTTCATGCAACAATTACTATGATCCAGCATTTTCATTTTCTGCTGTTTTTTAAACTGTACTGCTGTTTTTTGGGGTACCATGTGCAGGCTATATCCATCCCTATCTTGCAAAGTCACCCTTTCATTGCATTGTTATCGGGCTTCACACAGGACCTATTGATAACTATTGCTTCTGTGCTTATGTTTTGTCTATCTGTAAGTACATCAGTTTCTTGATTTTATCAACCACACTGGTATTGTTATAGGGTTAAGTTGAAGTAAAATAGCTGGCATAGAGTAATTTTTATAGGTATTTTCAGTCTGTAAAATTACTGATCTGGGCAAAAGTAAATGAAATCTGTTCAATGTCCTTGTTGAAAGTTCTGGCTTCTGAGACGAACATTTGCATATATACAGTGACAAGATAAAATTTTAAGTGTTTACTTTATAGTGGCACAAAGTGTCTGATTGAGTGTCCATTGGTCAAGGACACGAGTCTTTTCAAGGGTCTGTATTACATAGGTTGTACTTTTTCTGCACACAAATCCGGGGGGGGGGGGGACGAGAGAGAGAGAGGACAGATCATCATTGGGTTGCAAACACATCAAACGATGGAAACATGTGACTTAGATCCTATTGCCCTTTTGAGACATAAGTTAATCAATAGTGTAATTAGCCCTTTAGATGCAATAAAAGAAATGTTTTATTGTTGTCCCTCTGGTCCATTCATTGGGGCAAATTAGTCATTCTATTGTTAATCAAATCAGTATCACAAAAAATAAAAATAAAAACAAAAAATATGCAAGACTGATCCAAGTGAAATTGAGGATTAAATTGAAGGGAAAAAAAAAGAAAAAAAAGGGGTTGACAGTGTAATTAAACCCATAAAATATGAGAATGTGGAAAACGAAACACTATCATCTTATTCACAAAATCCTACATGGATATTGGACTTGCCTGATTTTAAATTTTTTGTTTGCCAGGCAACCATTATTACTGGTTTATTCCTTCTGCAAAACAGAGCAGTGGTAATCATTACTTGTGATTTATTATTTTTCTTTTCAAGTTTTTTAGATTATCATGATTGAGTTGGCCTAATAGGGCATGCTTCATTTGGAAACACAGGAACAACACCAAAGGGGAGCAGCTAATGGTATTGCTATGACTGGCATGTCACTTTTCAAAGCATTTGGCCCTGCTGGAGGCGGTGCAGTGTAAGCTTACTTTTCATTCATTTGTTTTGCTTCTTATATGATACTTCAAATTTGGAGAAAGATTGTCAATAAAGGTTCGCTTTTGATTGATTCCAATCTGTGATCTATGATCCTTTGTTGGTTGGCATGTACCAAGTTCTCTGTTCTGTGTCTTGTGTCTGAATCAACTTATCTGACTCAACCTGTTTTTCCCCTCTATCAAAGGAAAAGATTGGTGCCAAAAGAATTGAAAGAGTGGATTGGTTAGAGGTTTTCATTTGTCATATGAGACTGCAAAGATGATTTTATACATAGTTTTCCTGATGTACTTATTTTGTCAATAAACCATACGTAAAAGGAAGAAATATGCATTTTCCCTGGTAACTGTTCAAGTGAAAAGTCCATGCATGAATACATTGATTAACTTTTCGTATAAAATTATTTAAAGTATAATATTTTGAAACTTATTTCTGTTCACTGATTACGATGTGGGTAAATGCAGATTAAGTTGGTCACAGAAGCGGTTAGATGTTTCTTTCCTCCCAGGTATGAATCTCAGCTAATCTGTTGGTGCTGAATTTTGTTTAACATATTTTAAATGGTTAAATTAGAGGGATTAAGTTGCATTGAGTTAATTTTCACGCATCAAGTTGCAATCAAGTCTAACCTATAGGGTTAAGTTACACCCCTTTAAAGTTTAGAATTTGAGTTACAAATGAATCAAAAAAATGGAGACAAAAAGATTAATTTTCCCTTAATATCATCATCATCATCATCATCAAGTATCCAGGGAAAATTGAACATAAAATTATATTTAGGCGCTTGCCCCTATGACCTATAATTTAAGTACATCATGCTAAAATTAGAATATCCATCCCTCTTATTTCATATCATTGGCTGCAATACTGTAAGTTCACTAACTGTCGGACATTTTAAGCGCAGGTCCTCATATGGTATTTTTTGTGCTGAACCTGGTAGCAGCGCTTGGAGTGTTGATGATGTTCAAACCGTTCTTACCTGAGAAAAAGAAAAACCCATCAGAACAGTTACATTAATATCTAAGGGTTAACATGCTGCTGAAGCTTGAAGTGAGACTGATAAGGCTGGAGGAAGCCAGAAGAGAGAAAGAAACAGAGCAAAGAAAGAGAAATTTGAGTGTAAAGAGCAAGATCCATGTTCTTTCTCTCGTTGAGGGCAATCTTTTGTTGCTTCATAATGGCGGTTTAATGTGTGTTTTGTTTAATTTAATTGTTTTTTATGTTGAAACAACTTGGCCATCTTGCCAATTGGTATGTACTGTTCTGAATGAAATTTTGAATCTCCAGTCGCTAATGTTCCTACTTTTCAAATTTTTTTTATATTTTTGGATATTGAGATGGAGCGAGAGAGATAATAAAGTGATATAACATGTTATCAACGGGATAAGAAAAAGTTGAGTACAAAATTTTAGAAATAATTTAAATGTCTCTTGTAACATGTCATCGTTGAAAACTGTATCTTATAAATAGGATTGCAATGAATAATAATGTCATTATTCCTTATAGGAAATCAAATCCATAATTCAACAAAAAAGTTCCCGAAAGAGGAGAAAACTGTGCTATTTAGCTTACCAATAACCAATAGGGTTTGTTTCTGGCAAACAGAGAGAGCTTTTCATAGTGTAAAGAATCAAAATTTAAATCCTGATTGAAAGGAGTATTTATATTTTAATGTCCGCAATACATAATATAATTCTTGTCGGAGGATATTTATGTTGTGTTGTGTAGTGCTCGGCCAAAAAAATGAAAAAAAAAACTTACCGATAATTTTAGCCCAGCCCATTCATTTCCGACTCTCGTTCAGTCTTGTTGGTTGGGAACGGAAGGGAGCGTGCAGAAGAGTGAAGAGCAGGAATCAAAGAACAAGGGTTTAAGGCTTTAAGTTCCACTCTTCCCTCTCTGTCCTCGCCGGTACGATTCTTCGGCTCCCGAACTTATTTCTTTAGTTTTTTTTTTATTAATTCTCACAAACCCCTGTTGATTTTCCTGGACCAAACTTTTCAAGCTTCCGCCCATCTCTCATGTATCAATTTCAAGTACACATGCGTAGAAGTTCGAACATTTCTTAACATGCATTCACAATTTCTGTCTCGTTTTTGTTGAAGATTTTATGGTATAGACGTATAGCGGATAACATTGTTCATAACTTTCAATTGCAATATAAATACCTAAAATTAAGTTGAATGATGACGTCCTTTCCGTCCAAAAACCTATGGATTCAACGGCAACAATGCCCATGCGGAGATTGGAAATGTTATGTGACATATGAGGGTGATGGTGAAGAGATCTCAGCTGGACCAGAATTGGTGACGACAGAGAAAGCAGCATCAGACGCTATGGTTTCACCATATGTAGGAATGGTGTTTAAGAGTGATGATGATGCATTTGAGTATTATGGGAATTTTGCCCGGAAGAATGGGTTCTCAATTAGAAAAGAAAGATCCAGACTTAGCCCACAATTAGGCATTTATAAACGCGACTTCGTTTGTTACCGTTCGGGGTTTGCCCCCTTGAAGAAGAAGTCTAATGGAGAGCACCATAGAGATAGGAAATCTGTACGCTGTGGATGTGATGCAAAAATGTATCTGTCAAAGGAGATTGTAGATGGAGTTTCTCACTGGTTTGTTGTGCAGTTTAGTAATGTACATAATCATGAACTTTTGGAAGATGACCAGGTACGGCTTCTTCCAGCGTATCGTAAAATCCAAGAGGCTGATCAAGAGCGTATACTCTTGCTTTCTAAAGCTGGGTTTCCAATTCATCGAATAGTGAAGATGCTTGAGCTGGAAAAAGGGACTCGTGGTGGGCAACTGCCGTTCTTGGAAAGGGATGTGAGAAATTTTGTTCAAAACCGGAAGAAGGTTATTCAGGAAAATGAAGCATTGCTAAGTGAGAAAAGAGAAAATGACATATTGAAACTTCTCGAGTCATGCAAAACCATGAAAGAGACGGATGGTGATTTTGTTTATGATTTTACAGTGGATGGGAATGAAATGATTGAGAATATAGCCTGGTCTTATAGTGACTCTGTTCATGCATATTCTATGTTTGGTGATGTGGTTTATTTTGACACTACATATCGATCAATCACATATGGATTTGGCTTTGGAGCATGGTTTGGTATTGACAACTATGGTAGAACCATTTTCTTTGGTTGTGTTCTATTGCAGGATGAAACGCCTCGTTCCTTCTCTTGGGCACTACAGGTTTACTACTTGCATCCTCTTTAAGATATTGATTTTTCCTTCATTTATATCTTCTTATGATCATTGTCCCTTAATACAGAGTTTTGTCCGTCTCATGAGAGGAAGATGTCCGCAAACAATTTTAACCAATATTGATCCTAGCCTTAGAGATGCCATGAGAAGCGAATTGCCAGGCACTAAACATGTAATCTCCATATGGTGTATAATGCCCAAGGTACCTTGCTGGTTTTCTCTTCCTCTTGGGTCTCGCTATGAAGAATTTAAATCTGAGTTTGATGCATTATATCATGTTGAGAATTCAGAGGAGTTTGAACTTCGATGGAACCAAATGACATCTGCCTTTGGTCTTGGATCAGATAGGCATATTGATCTACTCTACGCTTTGCGGGCATGTTGGGCATCATCTTATGTTAGAGGTTTCTTTCTGGCTCAGATGGCAACAGCAGCTTACTCAAAGTCCATAGACAGTTTTTTGAAGGGCATCTTTGGCGCACACACATGTTTGCGGAGCTTTTTTGAGCAGGTGTTTATTTGTTACAATTTGTCTCGTATACTTGTATTGCACTAACTTGCTGTTCTTGTAATGACTTCTGTCCTTATCGCAGGTTGGCATTTCTGCAAATGTTCTTCATCATGCTCGTCAAGAAACTCCATATATGCGCCTCAAAAGTTGCATACCTGTTGAGGAGCATGCGCGTAGTATATACACGCCTTTTGCTTTTAATGCCTTGCAACAAGAACTATTACTAACAATGCAATATGCTGCATCTGAAATGTCCAATGGATCATATATCGTACGCCACTTCAAAAGCATGGATGGCGAGCGTCTTGTGATATGGCTAGCTGAAGATGAACAAATCCATTGCTCTTGCAAGGAATTTGAATCCTCAGGGATATTGTGCAGGCATGCTCTTCGCATATTCATGATAAAGAATTACTTTCAGCTCCCCGATAAGTATTATTTAAGTAGATGGCGACAACACGAGTCCTCTTTACTTCTTGATAATGATAATAATAATAATAATAATAATAATCAAAGTATTGAGGATGAATGGTTTCAAGAATATCAGTCCCTTGCTGAAACCTTGTTTGCAGAATCATCGATCACGAAGGAGCGATCTGACTTTGTTCGTAGAGAACTGACAAAAGAAATTACTAGGATTCTTAGCGAGGTTAGAAATCTGCCTGAAAATGATGGAGTCACAATGGACTTGACTGTTTCGCCAAACATTTGAGTCTCAGGTGGTGGCTGGTGGGTTTTCTGTATATATATATTTTTTGTTGTGATAAGAGAAAATACTTCAACAAGTAGAGATAAGATCATATTTACAATGTCATTCACATCTGATTTAATGCAAAAGGGCCTGCATCTTCATTTTCTGCTGGACTTGTAATCATCCTGTAATGAAAGCTAATGATGATGATGATTTTTATTGATGGCGGCATACTTTGTATTATGTCAAGTGCAAATGTTCGTACATATCCCTCTTTTGCTATTATATTGAATCTATTGCTTAATTTCACTTTTGCATTCAGTTAGCGTGT
>QFDD01007301.1:0-11005 GCA_006871305.1 Vachellia collinsii
TTGGGTATAGGAATATAAGATGTTTGGGAAGAGATTGCACCCAAAGGATCTTGTAGAGCTGTTATGAAAACCGATATTCTTCCTCTTGAATAGTGGGTATCCTTTGATCAACAATTCAAAAATGGTCTGAACATACTGAAACGTGGAAGGAGGACAAACCTTTCCTTGGTGGCCATTATGTATTAACTCATATCCTTAATACAAGATTCATTTAATTTTTTTTAAAACATTAAAAATTTAAATAAATGTATAAAATATATTTTGAAATACTTATGTGTATCATACTATCATTAGATTATATATCATTTTATAACTAAAATAAATTAATATTAAGAAAAATGATAAATATATAATTTAATTAGCTTTCGTGATCTCTAAAAAAAAAAGTAACTAGTTTAAAAACTGAAGGTAGTTGGTATATGATTATGCAATGGAGGATAGGTTTAGCGAAATGAAGTATTCTTTGTTAAGGTTAAAATTTTTATTAGAAAAGATACCTATATTTGATAGTTGACATTGCTTCAACTATACCAATGGTTGTATTTAGAAAGAAAAAAATGGTCGACTCAATACATCAACACATGAAATTTACGAATTTACCCTGGTTACAAACCCAGGAACAGTGTACCTTCTCAGTTCTCTTGTACTTTTATTCTTTCAATATTTTGTCTGCACATTTTAACCGGACGTAATTAAATGATAAAAAATATGTTTATTTTTTTGCCTTATCGAGTGGTCCCCATATTAGTATTGGACATTCTAAATCATAGAGAGGCAAAAGGCTCCACTTAAAAAAAGTTGAAGTCAAAATTGTTGATATCAGTTTATTATTTCATTTTTGAAAGTTGTACTCTGTTTTGGTGAAGCTGCCAAACTTGGGGCTATCCTGATGATGTGAACGGAGAAATTTAAAATGTTAAAGTGCATTATCTCACGTACGTACATAATTTGTGATACATTTGTTCTTCATTAGCAATTGTCTCAATTAAAAGAGTGCTCTCATTTTCCCTCCCACGCGTATAATATATATATATAAAAAAATTAGAAAGCCTTTCGGGGTCATGGCTTGTCAAGATTTATATGAATGAATATAAATAAGATGAAAGAGAATTTTTAAAATATCATTATTAGAGGACCACTATAGAAAGGGAAAGGAGAACACTGTGACGGTCTTTACAAAAGTTGGTTGCATATGTTAAGGTGAATGGCTCTCATCTCACCATTCATTACTTTTTTTTTTTTCATTTTCTAAAAAATAACTTGTACTGCTTCTGTATCATTAGGCTACCACTCACCAACTTATGGTACTATGGTAATACTTTATAGGATTACTGGAAGCATCTTATCAACAAGCAATTCATGTCTCTTGTATTCAGCAATGACATGTTCCATGTTATATTCCATTCTATTTTCAATACAAGATTTATTTCACAATTTAACTTTTTCATTATAATTAATTTTATATTATTCGAGTCTGGTCCAAATTAATATGTGATCCAAAACCAATGTAAACTAACATTTGTCCTGTACTTACTGTGGTTGGTTGTTGAACTTTCCCTTTCCCTGGAGGGTTGAGGCCCCAGGATTGGACAAACTTAGTGATAGTAGAGGTATGTCAAAACCTCATGATCTGATTCAGTTCGATTGAATTTGGAGTGATCCAGTATGAATAAACAATATAATAAAATTGTATTGGACTAGATCGAACTGACTGATCGGGTTTGATCAGATTCAAGATCAAGTGCTCAAATCAGATGGTCTAATCTAGTTTGACTCAATTTATTTTTTAATTTTTTATGCTAATAATATACATATTATTGTTAAATGCTGAAAATTATCAATTGATTATTTTTATATGATTTTGGATTTTTTCTATGTCCATTTTGTTTTATTAGACTAAATTTTGCCTTCATAGAGGGGGCGGGGGGACAAATCATTGAGGTTCTTTGACTGCTTGAAGTTCAGGAAGTCCAGACGATCTAGTTCCATTTAACTTGACTTTAGATTAATATTGGATTAGACCAGTTTTTAAGTTATCAACCAGATATTTATACCATGCCAGATTTCAGGTTGGGTTTTATCTCATCCTTGCACACCTCCAAGTGTGGTTGGAGACTAAAAACAAGAGTTCCTTGAATCTAAAAACCCTCTTCATTGCTCCATTTTCCGATGATGCAACAAAATTAATACTGGTGGTCTCGGACATCACAAATTTGGGACGCCAATCTCGGCGCTTCTTTGCTCTGCTTTATCTAAATCAATAAAGCAAGTGGTACCACCACAACAATGAATGGAACACCTAACAATATAATAGAATGCAGGGGGGATAAAAAGCTGGAACATTTCCTTCACTTTTTGCGACATGATGCACAACCATATAACCATAGGCTATTGCCCCACCCATCATCTCCATCCATGTAAATAGCTTATATTATCATTTTTTAGCCTCCCGCCAGTAGACAAACAAGGGTTTTACTACAGCTGTAAACAAGTCAAGTCGTAATAAACACGTCATTATTTACTGATTTTGTGGTGGGATTGAAGTTTGGACATGAGCCATGTCCCTTGTACTAATTAATGAACTGGATCGATCACTTTAGGGCGGCTGGGGGGTGCAAATTGCCAGGGGAAAAAAAAAGCTTTGCTTATTCGTGACTTAAAGTAGACTCCTCTTTTTTCACTGCACAGGAAAAAAGAAAGAAGGGGGAGAGACAAATCAAATGATGACTTGGCTCTTTATTGGTGAGAGCCTCAAGGATTTGTCGACAACAGAATAATGCTTGTTTCATTCCTCACAGTGAAAGATCGATCACAAACGAACCTTTGATAATATGAAACTTTAGAATGCGTAGGCAAAGAAAGAAAAGCACAGAGCAACCAAGAAATCACCTAAAGTTGGTCACCGTGAATTGTTCTAGATGACCCTCTCTTTCCCCTTCTTTCTGATCCTTATCATTTAATCTGGAGAAATATGCGCCTAGAGTTTATGATCATCATCTTCCAAATCTCCTCAAATCCTCCATTGTTGCCACATATCAACACACTGCGAAATAATGATATATTATTAATAGCTAACGCATGCTAATTTCCTGTTGTCATTGTCAACTCCTTGCTTCATATATAATGCTGCTTTACAGGTCTGAGTAAGTTGCAAGAATTTACCGTAAATGGACGTCCATTAGTTTCCCCGGCTCGACATTGCAGTAATCAGAAAGTTTCATAATTCTTTAAGTTTGGCCCAAAGTCAAAGAGGACTTTGGTTTGGTCTAATACCTCAAAAAATAAAGGCAGATGGTGAAGATATACATACGTAAGAGCAGCGATGATAACAGTATATCACCAAACAAACAATAACGTGGCAGATGAGAAATATATTAAATAGTAGTAATCCAGTAAGGAGCATATGGGAGCGAGTAATGCTGCAGTGATGGAACTCTAGCATGGTACTGTGAAGATTAAAGAGGAGGAGGATCAAGCAACGTAACAAATTTCTTTTTCTGTGTTTTTAGCTTTTTGCAGAAGAAGGGCAAAAGGAAAAGCAAGATATTGATGCTGACTTGACTATTCCCCCCCCTTTTTTTCCCATGGCTGAATAACGGTAATCATGAGCGCAAACATACCTTTTCCAAAATCCCATACCAGCTGCCACCTTTCATCATCACATTATTCCCTTGTGTCATTAATTACCACTCCATTGAATCATAAGAACCAACCCTCACTCACACACACCCTTTAATCATGTCACACCCTTCCTGTAGGCTCTATCCCCTCATTGAAAATTGAAGATTCTTCCATTTTTTGTCTTCGTTTTGAGCTCATGAATAACACTTGAATCTCTCTGCTCTGTCCTTTCCGTTGATTTTGAAGCAAAAATGGCATCATTTCTCCTTCCTGCTTGACTCCAGATTATCGCTTGCCATAACATGAATAAGCCTTATGCATTAAGCCTGGCTTTCGCCTTCGCCCTCACTCTGGCCTTCCTCTGTTTCACAACGTCTGTGTGTTTAGCTCAGAATGACACCCAAGTGCTCACTCTGTTTCGCCTCCAGACCGACGCTCATGGCTATCTCCTATCTAATTGGACCGGTGGCGACGCCTGCTCTGCCACTTGGCGCGGCGTCTACTGCTCCTCCAACGGCCGAGTCGTCGCCCTTTCGCTCCCTTCCTTCAATCTCCGAGGACCTATTGACTCACTCTCGTCGCTTGAGCACCTCCGTCTCCTTGACCTCCATGATAATCGTTTAAACGGCAGCATTGCGCCTTTCTCCAACTGCACCCGCCTCAGGCTCCTTTACCTCTCCCACAACGACTTCTCCGGCGAGATTCCGCCGGGAATAGCTTCTCTTAAGCATCTACTGAGGCTTGACGTCTCTGACAACAACATCCACGGTCCAATCCCAGACGAACTCTCTTCGTTAACTCACCTTCTCACGCTTCGCCTACAGAACAATGTGCTCTCT
This sequence comes from Vachellia collinsii, assembly GCA_006871305.1. Classification (NCBI taxonomy): domain Eukaryota; kingdom Viridiplantae; phylum Streptophyta; class Magnoliopsida; order Fabales; family Fabaceae; genus Vachellia; species Vachellia collinsii. The sequence goes on from QFDD01007301.1 coordinate 4,461, forward strand.
GGGAAAGTTCCGGATCTCTCTGTTTCACTCGTTAACCTCACAGAGCTCAATTTCACCAACAACGAGCTCTACGGACGCTTACCCGATGGCATGTTAAAGAAATTCGGCGACAAAACCTTCTCCGGGAATGAAGGTTTGTGTGGCTCAAAACCATTCCCGGTTTGCTCCTTCACAGAGAGCCCTCATTCTTCTGCATCACCGCCGCAGATAGTTCCTTCGAACCCAAGTTCGTTGCCTGAATCTCAAACAAGCGTAATTGTCACACCCAAATCCCAACGGCGAAAGGGGCTAAGCCCCGGAGCTATAGTAGCCATTGTGGTGGCGAATTGCGTGGCATTATTGGTTGTAACCTCTTTCATCGTGGCTCACTGTTGCGCAAGAGGACGAAGCTCAAACTCGATGGTGGGCAGTGAAAATGGGAAGAGAAAAAGCGGCAGTAGTGGCTCCGGAAGCGATAAGAAGGGTTACGCCAATAACGGGGGAGCAGATAGCGATGGGACCAGCGGCACAGACCGAAGCAGGCTTGTGTTCTTCGATCGGAGGAATCAATTCGAGCTGGAGGAATTGCTGCGAGCATCGGCGGAGATGTTGGGAAAAGGCAGCTTGGGGACGGTTTATAAGGCGGTGCTTGATGACAGTTCTACCGTGGCGGTCAAGAGGCTTAAGGACGCAAACCCGTGCGCCAGGAATGAGTTCGAGCAGTACATGGACATCATCGGAAAGGTCAAGCACCCCAACATTGTCAGATTCAGAGCATATTACTACGCAAAAGAAGAAAAGCTTCTCGTCTATGATTATCTTCCCAACGGAAGCTTGCATTCTCTTCTTCATGGTAAGTCTTCGTTTTGAGCTCATATATTTTGGGATTTCTGACGTATGCGTTAACCTGCTCCATCATTTACTCCTTGGTTTTCAATTGCAGGAAATCGTGGACCAGGAAGAATTCCACTAGATTGGACCACGAGAGTAAGCTTGGTGTTAGGAGCAGCAAGAGGGCTTGCTCGTATTCATGCAGAATACAATGCAGCAAAAATACCTCACGGAAACGTCAAATCGTCGAATGTGCTTCTTGACAAAAACGGCGTCGCTTGTATCTCCGACTTTGGCCTGTCCCTATTACTGAACCCTGCTCACGCCATTGCAAGACTGGGCGGATACAGAGCTCCAGAACAAGAACAAGTCAAGAGGCTGTCTCAGCAAGCAGACGTGTACAGTTTCGGAGTCTTACTGTTGGAAGTTCTCACTGGCAGAGCTCCTTCGCAGCACCCTTCACCGATTCGACCTCGCGTCGACGAAGATGAACAAGACGTGGATCTTCCAAAATGGGTACGATCGGTTGTGAAGGAAGAGTGGACTGCAGAAGTGTTTGATCAAGAACTCTTGCGTTACAAGAACATAGAGGAAGAGCTGGTTTCAATGCTGCACTTAGGGTTGGCTTGTGTGGCTTCACAGCCAGAGAAGAGACCCGCCATGGCAGAAGTAGCTAAGATGATTGAGGAGATAAGGGTGGAACAATCTCCATTAGCAGAGGACTATGATGAATCGCGTAATTCGCTTTCACCTTCACTTGCCACCACTGAAGATGGCCTTCCTTGACTGTATTTTGCTTTGGCGTATATGCTACACTACTTACCTTGCCCGTTGCATAATCTCGCTGCACATCAGCCATGGACTTCGCTAGCTCTTCGAACTGTGTTAACTTATGTGCTCTTTTATTAATAGTTACAAGCTGTGTAATCGAAATGTTGCGTGTTAGGAAAGATCTGATAATCTTGTGCTTCAGGTTAGAATAAGTACTATTACTTGAATTGTATAATCTACATTTGACGTTTGCATCATTGATCGGTCTGAATGATACAACTTCCATTATTCTATGGCTCAAACGGCAACGGTTCATGTTAAATTTCCAGAAGCAGCTCCCTTTCATGCTTGATAGTTAATAATATTGGGAGCACTAAATCGCCCTTAAATTGCTTTCCAATGTTTTAAGCACGCGATCAATCATTTACTTCTGGTTCATTGTGAACAACCGTGGGCCCGAAGCTTTCAAATCCTGGACCTATAAAAGGTTTCATATTCCCAACAGATTACAGCACAACAGCTGTCTACCCGTGCCAGCCCTCATTACAAGTGAAAAAATATATATAATCGGAGGTTACAGTTTATTGGACTGCCTCTACATCTCGCGTTCCTCAACGACTCGACCCTTCATTCTTGAACCCGATGGTGTTACAATGTGCTCATCTTCTACTAAAATAAAAGGGAAACTGGGTAAAACTGAAGTTTAATAATAAACTCATTTATAGGTCGAATTCGAGTCAAATTCATGTTCCCATGTTCCCATATTCTAGGAGTAATTACTGCTATAATACCATCCCACAAATAATCTAGGATACACGAGCATTATTATTATTATTATACAGAAGCACATATTATCACAACCAGTCAACCACGCTACCTATAAATAGGGCTCCGCCAATGTTTCAGCTGCCTCCAACCCACTCTGCACCAGCTTCACCACACAGAACCTGTCCGATTGTGATGCATTTCTTTACTAGGCTCCTTACCGGCCATAATTAGTTACTCAGGGGTCAAACATTATTTGCTCCAGTTTACCTAGCAATGTGCTTAAATTATCAGCTTATGGATCCGGTTTGGTCTATTAGTGTCCCCACTTGTTCTCCACACAAAGCTTTTGAGATATTCCCAGGCTCCAGAAGATTAAAAACCACAACTGTAAAAGAAACCCAGTTAGTAGAGAAAAGGCCAAACTGTCTTGATCAAACTGCGGTTAGAGTGCTTCAAACTTCAATTTCATTGCTAAAATGTTAACCAGGCAAAGCACCAAACCAAAACGATAGCCTTAAGATATCAAGTGCAACATACTAACCAGGAAGAGCATGTTCCTCACAGAATGTCAGTGCCGTCATATCCATAGTGGTGGCACCTCTTGAAACCAGTTCCCTGAAGGATATGTGCTCAAAAGTGAAATTGCCATCCCGGGAGTTGCAGTCATATACACCATCAACGTTAGTACCCTTGAGAACAGCCTCGGCACTAACTGCATATTGAAACGAAATCATGCTAAAGCTAACAAAAATTACAGAGACGAATGTGTTGTCTTTCTTTGTAAAGGAGAGTGAAGGAGAAATGATGCAGAAAAATGAAGATGTACAAAATCTAATATGGCATACTCTCAGAAGCTCGAAGAGCTGCAGCTATATCAGTTGAAAAGAGTGGATTTCCAGTGCCAAAACCGATGCCACCAAATATAACAACTCTTCCTTTCTCAAGATGTCTAATGGCCCGCTGCCTATTGTATGGCTCAGCAAATTCATGCATGGCAATGGAGGTTTGTACACGAGTTTGAACACCCATCTTCTCTAGAGTTGATTGGAGCAATACAGAATTCATCACAGTAGCCATCATGCTGGAAAGTACAAGAACCCACAGTTCAGATCACATTGATATTGAAATAAAGAACAATCAAGAGTGAATTATCTTATCAGACAATATCAGAATCACACACACACACACACAAGTTCTTTTCATGACCAATGGACTGAAGGGCAAGAAGGCACCGTCTGCACACTACCTCATTTGCAAGGCAGAAATATGCAAACATTAAACCATGAGGTGCCCTTGAAGTTATAGCAAAACATTGTGAGAGAACAATCATAAATGAAAATAAGCATCACAGAAACACCTATGATCAAGAAGGAAAAACAAAGAGATCACAAAGTATACAGAAGTTTGCACACATCTTAAACAGAGACAAAAAACATAACAGTTATAAGCACATTAACATAGATTTCATTCATTATAAAATTCAAATTGGCTAGATTCAAAGGTACGAAATTCAAACTCATGGAAGGGAGAGAATGGACTTAAGCTAATAATCCACATGAACACCTCCAGTTGATAACGAATGAGATAATAAGGATTTTATTTGACATGTACTTATGTGACATCATGCTATGTATAATGCATGCATCAAATAGTATTATCTTCCCAGTGATTCTGCCACAACCCAACCAAGTCAGCTAACTAATGTGTTTATCAAGAACAAAGGTGAAAATGAAGCACAAACACTTCTGAAAGGTACATGTCTTTGATATTTATATTAGACCTGACCCAATGATTGATTTGCGTTTATATGCTTTATATTTTGTCATAATGCAGTGTCCTTATTGGTGTCTTGTTTCCTTGTCAGCGGGGCATGTTTCCCACATTAAATCCTCGTTCTTTGGCATTCCAATGAACCGCACAAGGTGGGTTCTCTAGAATTGCAGCTAAAATAGCCCACAGCAACCAGCATTTCTTATTTGTTTTCTTTGGTCATTACAACATGTAATCAGCATATGCCAGTATACTGAGACCTAGATCTCGATAACAATGTGCCTTTTGTCATTGACTTCTTGGTAGATGCCAACAACATGGAATGAACGGCATATTACAGAGTAAATTTGAAAAGAACATACCCAACTTGGTATGCAGTACATCTCTCTAAGCCAGTTGCAGTTACCCATGCATCTCCACAGAAAAAGTTACGACCTCCAACAACAATTGCAACCTGAGATATTAGATAAAAATGCAATTGTCATCTAAATGAAAAGGGACAGCAGACATACCAGAATTTAAAGAACAAGCATGAGAATATAGTACCTCCACGCCATTGCGACAGGCTATGGCAACTTCTTTTGAAATTAACATGGCCACCTAGCGATTAAAATTAATACAGAAAAACAAACAAAATTAGTTTTCTCACACCATCCTAAGAGAATTTTTAGACCATATCATTACTTGCTAAGAGGTTATGAGTCAACAGACGATGTCAAGCCTGGCAATTTCCATATATGAATAGCCAATTAGAGGGACTACTTTCATTTTCTGAGACATATAAGTAGAAAAAGCCACAAACCTTTGGGTCTATATTGCAAGCAGCAGATCCAGTAAGAGCTGCTCCACTAATTTTGAAGACTACCCTTCGCCATCTAACATTTGACATTGGTTTTGTTTTCAAGCTATTCAGTTGACCTCCACTGCTGGGCATTGTGACTCCATATCTAAAAAATTAAGAGGGGGCCTCAGCAGTATTAACAAAGGCATAAATTCACAATCAACCAGAGATTAAAACACTTGTAGTAAAATACTAGACTGCATGAAGAATGTACAATACAGAGAAGCGAAGTTCTGCCCGGGATTTGGGAAGGCAAGAGATTTGTGGTTTCTAATCATAAGGCTTACAAAATTCAGTAAAATGGGATTCGGTATAAACGGGAAAGATGGAAATTCTGCTACTGTATCCCGACTAATAGAACTTTTTTTTTCGCCAAAATAATAGCAATAAAACTAGTCAGCTGGTTCTGCTTGACGCTCCATGAAGAACCCTTCATGTGACCGGTTTCTAGACAAGAGGGAGAAACAGATTGCCAGTTCACCTTAACCACCGCAGCTAAATCTACATAAACTTCTTCATACTGACATCTAAAAGTCCAAACTTTTACCGTTCAAGCGATTGGTAATATTGGGACAGAGGGCTCATCGCAAGGAAAATGCCAGCATGAAATAAATCCCAACGGCAAGGCATCACAAATAAATAAGCACCTAGACACTAGCAATCAAGAAACGGGTTTACCGCACCTTTTTGGTTGTCTTGGCGAATTCCCCCCCGAAACGATCCCCTTTTCTTCATCCTGCGCATACTTTGTTGAAAGCGAATTGCCGACGATCTGTTCCATCTGTTTGAACCAAGGCCAATGACTGGCTGAAATGCAGCCATTGCTCATCCTATGCCTTTCCAACTTATACCTTTTCTTCAAATTATCGACTTTATTCTTGCATTGCTCGACACTCTTGGTTTGATTTTCGCACCGCTCACTAACTATTGCCGCCACTTCCTCCCAATCCCTCCCTCTAAGGTTCCCTCGATTCAGTTGAGTGAACTTGTCTGTATAAGCCTCAAGAAGGCAAACAATCGCCGCGTCGCTCCACTCCTCCCTGTCCTTCCTGTACTCGCCGCCGTTGGAAAGCTTGGGCCTTTTGTATCCGTACGACGCCGTCCCGTCGGCGGCCTCCTCCCGATCGTTTCGCTTGTCGCTCTCGTCGGCATCGTTATCAAATCCATAGACTTCGCTGGTGTCGCCTACCGGTTCGGAGGGCACAGGCGTGACGGCGGATGAGAAGGAATGTGGGGTGTAGGTTTGGTGAAGGTGGTGGTGGGGGCCAGCGCTCGATTGGTGATGATCGTCACTGAGGAGGGAGAAGTCGTCGTCGTCGCAGGAGGCCATAAGAGAGGACGTTACGGTTAAGGTCAAGGATCGTGAACGACGACGTTAGGGAGAGAGAATCGAACGTTCAGTGACGCTGGAGGAGGCATTCACGGAGCGCTCGTTCCGTGACTGGATCTGCTATTTGCCCTGACGGTCCCGTTAAGTGACTGGAAGCTCAGAGCTCGCATAAGCCTACCAGTTCACACGCGCCTGCGCGTGCCATGTATATATATAGAGGCATGTTTGTGTCACAGTTAGAAATAGGGAAAAACA
>QFDD01007302.1:0-12612 GCA_006871305.1 Vachellia collinsii
ATCAGAGTAACCTTTTCAAATACAATTTTTTATATTTCCACATACTCAATTTTAAGACACTGCGCTTAAATGATCAAACCCCTTTCCCACTATAATAAATGCTAGTACTTAGTTTTTTTTTTTTTTCTATTTTGCCAACAACTACTAGTAGTTAGTTAATTCAACAAGAGTCTTTGGCCATGTTGAAGTTCAAAATTATTGAACATAAATATAATTAATTTAGGGTTACCAAGTGTAATTTGCTTAAAACAAATTGAATTTTTTTTATTAATTTCCTAGTGGGAAAAGTTATTTACGGCTTAAGGAGACAATGAAGCATTAATTAAGGATGATGATTGCGTCCCACAAAGTTTCAATTTTCTCTGGCACAAAAAAAAAAAAAAAATCACTTTTCTAATTCTTTCGCTCCCCTGCCTCCATAAATACCCACTACCTCCTCTGTTCTCCTCCTCACAAGCACATTCTCACTCTCTGCAAATCCCAAGAGCTAGCAGGCTTTGACCCCAATGGCTCTTCCCGCTATCTTCGCCATTGTTTCCCTCATCACTTCTCTGACTCTCACCGATGCTAGAATTCCCGGCGTCTACACCGGCGGAGATTGGCAGAACGCCCACGCTACTTTCTACGGCGGCAGTGACGCCTCCGGCACCATGGGTATCGTATAAACTCCATTTTTTCATCTAAACTAGAAAAAGCTTTAAGCTTTACTGCTCAAATTGTCGATTAAGCAAACCCCATTTCTTAAAAATTCTTCGAATTTGTGTTGTATGTGAAGGAGGAGCGTGTGGGTATGGGAACTTGTACAGCCAAGGGTATGGGGTAAACACGGCGGCGCTGAGCACTGCTCTGTTCAACAATGGCTTGAGCTGCGGGGCTTGCTTCGAGATCAAATGTGGTAGCGACCCACAATGGTGCCATCCCGGAAGTCCGTCGATCTTCGTGACGGCGACCAACTTTTGCCCACCAAACTTCGCTCTTCCCAGCGACAATGGCGGCTGGTGCAACCCCCCACGGTCACACTTCGACCTCGCCATGCCCATGTTCCTCAAGATCGCCGAGTACCGAGCCGGCATCGTCCCTGTCTCTTACCGCCGGTACGTACGCCCCTTGCTTTATTCAAACGCCGTCGTCTCGTTATCCTTGTTTGTCAATGTTGTTTCAAGAGATCGACTTAATTGAACAACCCATTTCTTTCTCTTAATCATTTTGCACATATATATTATAGATTTCCAAATTGATAGCCATTGGACTATAGTGAAAGAGTCCCTGGAAAATTTACAGCAGCAAGATTCTGCTTCTGCAATAGCGCGTAGGGAGGGACTAGTAGAAAGTTTTGAAGCTACATGATTGGTTGGTACAGTCATGTGAGAGACCCGATCAGGAATCGTACGATCTTTTCCCCTTTGGTTCGTGGGAAAGCTGAACCGTTGATTTTGTCAAAGTGCAATCACTCTCCCTCTCCCTTCTGTTCCACATTTATGTCAAAGGATCACGTTTTGGAGGAACCCACACCGCGTAATTACACGAATCCCAAACCAAACCAAAACCAATCTCTCGAATCTTTGTCTTGCGATCCTGATGCCTATTACACTGTACCTCGTCTGTTGTTACATGATACTTGTTCAGGGTTCATATCTCAATGATTCAACTCATCATTATTATGTTTTTGGATTTGTTGACTTGAGTGAGTGACTGATTCTGTGTGATGTTGGTTGCAGGGTACCTTGCCGGAAAGCCGGAGGGATAAGGTTTACGATAAACGGGTTCAAGTACTTCAACCTAGTTCTGATAACAAACGTGGCCGGAGCAGGTGACATTGTGAGGGTGAACGTGAAGGGGTCGAAGACGGAGTGGATGAGCATGAGCCGTAATTGGGGTCAGAACTGGCAATCGAACGCCGTCCTGGTTGGCCAGTCGCTGTCCTTCAGGGTCACCGGCAGCGACCGCCGTACCTCCACCTCCTGGAACATCGTCCCTTCCAACTGGCAATTCGGCCAAACCTTCACCGGGAAGAATTTCAGAATCTGATTTATCCCAAGAAGAAGAAGAAGAAGAAAGTACTGTTTGTGTCTTTTCTTTTGGGGTTTTTCTTTGTCTTTGGAATGTGGATGCGCGGGAACGGCGAGGGCCAAAAAAGTAGTAGTACGTGGAGACAGAGAGGAAACTTTTTGACTTTGTGTGTTCTGTTTTTCCTTCTTTTTTTGGGAGTGGGAGGGATTTGGGTAAAGTGAAAGTGAATCTCGAGGAGAAGCTGAAGTGGCTGGCTGCTAACTATTGAGCCCGCAGCTGCGTTTTTATGTCAGTGGGGAAGAGAATGAGAGTTTTTCAGTTTCTTCCGTGAATGTGTTTTGTGTATTGATCAATGGTCCAAATGTCCAATGTCAAATTTGCTAAGTTAATAGTACTAGCTTTTACTGAAACGGCTCTGCAGCAGCAATTATCTTATTTGTCCATTTTCACTACAACGCTTGCGTGAAAGGAACAAACAAATGGACTCAAGGGTTTAATTCCTAAATCACTTCCCAATGCTAAGTTCCGTTCTGGGTTCTATAATGAAGAGAAGGTTTTATATGATGAGTTCTCAATTCTGGAGGGGCACACTAACGAGAGAGAAATACAGCAAAAATGGAACTTGAATCGTTTTAATTCGTGAATATGGTTATTTTATTAGTTATTGTATACTATATGCACCGCAAAACAAAAGGCGCAGTGTGCATTCGTTTAGTAAATAAATAATAAAGTGCCTCCAGAGGCTTTGATTTGTGTGGAATGGCAATCAATTGATCATATTTTGGCATATGTTTGTTATAATTGAAGTATAGATACCACGCTTTGAATATTAAGTGTCTTAGGTGCTTCCTTTTAGAAGCCAAGAGATCATCACTTTGTAAAGAGGTAGACTCTTGTGCAAATTGAGTGCGCCATGTTCCTTACAATAACACTGTCCAATAGATAAGTAATCTCCTTGTATAAGACGGACCAGTTTAGCCTCCTTTTCAACTAAAAAAACTGTTGTTTGACATTTTTAAGTGTACAATGTGGAAATGTTTTAGATGCAAGTGGAATTAGGAGAGTAATCCTCCAATTACATGACCCCTTTTGTTGTAGGGCTTTTACTTCTTTCATAGATTTTGCTTTCTACCCCCCTCCCCTTATGTATCTAATTCATAAGCCCTCATTTATCTGTGCCTTAACAAAAAAACGTTAAAATTTGGTTGATATATACTTCTTAAAGTTTTGGCCTCAATTAAATGTGAACATTTTTTATTTCCCAAACGGCAACACCAAAAAACTTTGGAATCTAATAAAAGGATAAGAGAGAGTATTATTTAAACACGAGATCTAGTAAAAATGATTTTTTTTTGGCTAAATATAAATATACTTTTATTGAAAATAATCATGTACAAGATAATTTCATATATTAAATATGGACACATACAATGTTATAAGAAACTACTTTTTTTTTACTAGACCCAACTTCCTTGACTGCAAGAATGGGTAATATTATCAAGTAGGAACAAGTGGGGTTTACTTTAGAATATTATTGATATCAGAAGTCATTTTTGTTGGCCTGTTAGCCTAATATGATCCAGAGTTCTCATAATGGCTTAGGCCCCAAAAAAGAGCTCCATTTGGTTAAACAGTCCTTCTCAAGCGTGCCTTACAGCTGGATTATTTTGCCTGAATAGTGCTCTCAGTTCTGGTCTGTCAACAATAGGCAAGCCAAACTAGCTTTATTTTTTATTTTCACCAAGTCGAACCAAACTATTCTATAATATTTGGTATTAGAATCCATATTTCGTAGGCAATGTGGACTTAGACAGTACATGGCTTCTTGATATCAGAAAGAGGCAATCATCCTTGGAGGACTAGTAACAATCTCATATTCTTATTTATCAGTTCTCAACTCTATTCCTTATGACAAATCTCATACCCTTTCACATCACCATTAATTTAAACAACAGGAATAACAACCCTGCCACTTTGGTTACTACTATAATATAATATAATATTTCTTAATACCATTCTACTCCATTCTTCACCTCATCCAAAAACACTACCTTCACCTTACACATATCCAATACCAGAAAGCATCCAGACCCGTCGACGCCATGAAAACTCCTCAAATTTTTAGTGATTAAGAAAAGAATGCATCCAATATTAATTCTGTTCCTATTTCCCATCATGAAACAATCTCTATTCATGATAGAGATAGCACTTAATACACTATTTACTTGAGAAATCTGCACTTAACATTTTCTATTCATGACTGTGAGGCTAAAATTAACGAAAAGCGGGTAAACAAACATGAATCAACAAGCAAATTCAGTAGATGAATGAAAGGAGAGAAAACCCATTGTTTGTGGATACTATCCCTACGGTTGTCTGGCTGCTGCCTGATCACAACATACCCACTCAGTTCCACAGATAACCAATTTTCTTCTTCTAAACAAAACCTATTACCTACTAAACTAAAGCAAGTGCTTTATGAGCAAGCTTTCTCTTTTAACACTGAAGTTCAAAAAGAAAACAAACCCTAATCAAGTGTTTTCTCTCACAAAATGGAACCAACCAATACGAATCTCCAGAAAAACCTTAAGGTAAAAGAAATGAGGGCTCATATCAAGTGTAAATTATAGAAAGATCCGTCATGGTGGGAGAATTCGATTGAAACAGAGGGTATGACCAGAGGCCGAGATACCAAAGCCAAGCCCTTCTGCCGGCGGCACCTTCAGGCTCTATTGGTGGCTATCCCTAGTTCCAATCACTTCCACTCAAGCCTCTTTCTTTGTAATCACAGCCCTGTAAATCCCGCACTGATGAGCAACCCGCTGCTTATATAGTACTTACTCCTATGGTCTCTATTCCTAGGGTTTCTCCTAACGTGTACTAATTTTTAATCACTTTAAGTACTAAATAATTTTCTAAATGAGACAATGAAAATATAGTAGTTAAGGCAAATGGAGAACTGAAACCTCTGAAAACCGCCCAATAGAGTTTTGATTTGTGCATCATTGGGCTGATAGTGAAAATATAATGAAACTTGAATCACTTGTTCTTTTCATGATTGAGGCTAAAATTAACGAAAAGCAGGTAAACAAACATGAATCAACAAGCAAATGAACAAAATGTGGGATGGAATCAGTAGACGAATGAGAGGAGAGAAAACCCATTGTCTGTGGATACCATCCTTACAGTTGTCTAGCCACTACCTAATCACAACATACCCACTCAATTCCACAGAAAACCAGTTTTCTTCTTCTGAACAAAACCTGTTACTTGCTGAACTAAAGCAAGTGCTTTATGAGCAAGCTTTCTCTTTAAGCACTGAAGTTCAAAAAGAAAACAAACCCTAATCAAGTGTTTTCTCTCACAAAATGGAACCAACCAGTGCGAATCTCCAGAAAAACCTAAGGGTAGAAGAAATGAGGGCTCATATCAAGTGTAAATTATAGAAAGATCTGTCATGGTGGGAGAATTCAATTGAAACAAAGGGTATGACCAGAGGCCAAGATACCAAAGCCAAGCCCTTTCGTCAGCGGCACCTTCAGGCTCTATTGGTGGCCATCCCTAGTTCCAATCACTTCCACTCAAGCCTCTCTCTTTGTAATCACAGCCCTGTAAATCCCGCACTGATAAGCAACCTGCTGCTTATATAGTACTTACTCCTACGTTCTCTATTCCTAGGGTTTCTCTTAACGTGTACCAATTTTTAATCACTTTAAGTACTAAATAATTTTTTAAATGAGACGATGAAAATATAGTAGTTAAGGCAAATGGAAAACTGAAACCTTTGAAAACTGCTCAATAGAGTTTGATTTGTGCATCATTGGGTTGATAGTGAAAATATAATGAAACTTTAGTCACTTGCATTATGAACACTGTCTTGAATTTTCTAGCATCAGGTTGCATCACGAGTGCATTTTGTGGCTCTTTACAACTCTTTGTTTTTTCTTGTTTTTGAAAATTTCAAATTAAAGGATCAAATAAAGTGTGAAATAAACAAGAAGAGACTAATATTTTTTTTTTCAACTAGAAATTCTTCCCCTGCACATTGCGCGGGAAGAATTATCATACTAAAAGATATTTTAGAATTGTTTCTCTAATTTAAAATCATATCAATTTTTTAAGAAAAATTAGTTAGAAGTATGCAAAATGAGATTTTAACATTGCATAAAGACATGTTTATATAACACTTAAAGGGAGAAGACATGATCATCCTTCTCAATTTGGTGGAACAATGCTAAAAATCTCTCTGTAAACAATATTTGTTGTTATTCTCTTACCATCAACACTTTTGCGGGGAACATTTATCTTAAAAACATCCATACTTGAAACCCTTAAAAATGTAACATATAACATATAACTGACTATGACTGAAGACAAATGTTGGGAGATATATTCCAACTTGATTACGCGATGTGCTTAGCTTTTGTTGATAGGACAATATGCTATTATTGCAGACATAACCAGAAGAGCATATGGCCTAATTAACTAATGATGACACTGGTTTTGATATCATACATTTATTGTTTGATGTGTAGAGAAAAGAAAATATATATATATATATATTAGGGTTTCAATTCCATCGCAGTTAGATACATCTAAGCAAATGCATGATTAGAAAGGTATATTTCCTCTCCAGCTTCACACAATCCTAACACCTTTTGAAAGTACCAATGAAAAAAAATTTTACTAAGCAAATTTATAGTCAACCATTCAGCTTTAGAAACAAACAACATAGGGCCCAGACATAATCTCTGGTAAAATTAGTCAGCAGGTAATCCATATCTCAATCAAACACACGGGATAGAAAAGTCACCTTAGATCCAGAGATCACTAAAAATGTTATTTCGCCAGGAATATTGTAAGTTGGCATATCTGCTGCCCCTGCCTCTATAGTAGGTAATCAAAAATAATGGAAGCGGTGCTTATATAGTAACGTGTATATATATCAAGGGAGAAAATATACCAGCAGCAAAGCTAGCAGCATAAAATAATACTTCCGTTTTGATTCCACAAGAGCAAGGAACAAAGTAACTACCCTCAACAACCATTGAATAGCTAAGTGTCAACGTTCAGTAAAGGCTTGCATGTATAAGCATACAACACTTATTCTCAAATAATGTTTGGCATTCTTCAAGATCATAGTATTGCTTGATTAACCCCTTTCCCCATGCACACACAAGAAAGTAGGAAAAATTGTAATTAAACAATCAATCATCAAGAAAGTCAGATTTGTATCCAGTGGCTTCCATATATCCAAAGTACCTTGGAATACTCTGTCAGCCGAATCCTGAGATGCTGCAAGTCATCATATCCTAAAAGACTTTGTGAACCCATGAATGGGATATTTAATTGTCTGAAAATTGAATCAAGGCTTTCTTCAGCAACCTGTCTAAAAAATATTATGTTTCTTTTCCCTGATAAACAAATATAGCAAGTTAGCGGTTATTAAACATATTCTTCATTCCAGTATACATAACACTGAAAGGCACTGTAAACTGCATCATGTTTCTAAAACAAAAATGACAACACTGACTTACATTTCCAAATATACTAACAGCAGATATTCTCAGCCGCATTTGCTTGATGATTTTACAGGGATCCCTCATATGAGTGGCAGTTTGGTCGCTTATATCCTCTAATGGGACAACTAATTAAGAGTAAAACAGCCTAACTATCACATAGCAGAATCCTCAGTGAAGTTACAAAAGCCAGACTTGATTAAAAGCCTTTAATTTGCATTTAAAGGCAGCAGCAACAGTTGTCACTTGCGTCATCCTCTGCCATTTATTGATTGACCTGTCTCTGAAAGGTGCCACTCTACAAAAGGCAATCATGAATAACATCAATTAGGTCTAGTGTCTAGTTGATCAAATTTGTGCACAAGCACATAATTAGAAGAAATTTAAAGCGACAAAAAGAGCAGCTGGAATCCAAAAGCTTAAAGACCAATAATTGGCTTAATTAATATTTCTAACACATCCGCTAACTTAACAACTGTTAGGCTATAAGTGCAGAAACTGAAAAAGGCAAAAGTTTACATTATTTTCTTCTGAAATTTGACTTGAGTTAGATCACTTAATCAATCCAAAAAGTTTAAATTGTAGTAAAGATGCATGATCAAGGATTTAGGGGTGCTCACAAGTTGGGTAAGCTTTATGTGCAGTGTTTTACTGCCACATATGGGGTTCAAGCAACAAAACTTAGAAGCCTCAATGATGAAGCGCGGTAAGAAAATGTACGTCTAGCAAAATAAGAGTGCGCCAAAAAGATGATAAAAAAATACCTCTTAGGCATCTGAAAAATCTGTGACCACTCTTCATCAGATTTGCATCCAAATTCTTAGAAATGTCTAAATGTCTTGGTGGCCTTTTTGAACCTTTTAGAAGAGAACAAATTCATGTTAGTTCAGAATACAATTCAAATTCAAGCAGATATGCAATAGAATAAAAGTTATATCACATCCCAAAAAAATAAAAATAAAAATGAACAATGTGCGCAGACAAGAGACAAGGCATTTATTTCCATTACTGCAACATATTGCCCTTTGGCTTTAGCAATCAACAGAGAAGGATACATCAACGTTATAGTTAAATTATAAGGACAACAAAAAGAAATCGATTACCATCTGAGGCTTGGGCAATAGATGGATTCTGGACAAGCAGAGCCTAATATAAGGAGAAAACTATCAGCGCAAAAGAAAATTAGAGAGAAGTAAAGACAATAGTATAACACCCTCATCAGAACCACACAATGAAGACCTTACTGGCTCCTGCAAAAATTCATCTCTTTCACACAAAATTCTTACATAATAAATAAAAAAAGTAAGAGTAATCTTGAAATGTAATAGGAAACTGCCTGGGGTAACCTATTTGAACTTGAGTATGGCTTCTGAGGCAAGACTCTAAGCTCAAGGATCTTGTACCAGAGTGCCTTCAGGAAAAACAAAATATGAATAGAAACTAAGCAAAGGAGGGAAAACGTCCATTGAACTATTTACATAATAACTATAATTGAAAGCACTTAGAAAAGAGCTAATTAAAAAATTACATGTTACTAAAATAAGGAATAAATGGGTCGTTCATAATAATAATTTTTAAAAAAGGAAATGGACCCAGAAAAAGATTGAGGAATTGTAAAATAATCAATCATTACTCAATAAAGTTATATCAATTGAAAACCAAATATGTGCGTGTGTGGACACGTGTGGGCACCAGGATATGAGTTGGTTGACATCATACCTTCTGGTTTTTCACAGCTTGACCTTTAAAGAGATCTTCATCTTTACGGCACTTCAAATACAAATAAAGTATCTCTGAAGATAGAAAAGGAATTTTCCATGCATCAAAATTTATACACCGCTAAAGATAAAAGTAAGAACACAAAAAAGTCCCATCATGACCAAAGTCTAAGATAGAGATCACTATTGCTTAGAAGGATCACTAATGCCTCATCAGATCACTATGCTTGTCAAGTGATTTTCCCAATCATTTAGTGTTGGCAATTCACCAAAAATGCAAGGAAGCTTCCCTTCCAAAAAAGCATGCAATATTTTTGGACTTGAAGTGATCAATTTTACCCAAAAAAGATCAATTCTACAGAGACTTGAATATAAAATAAGTGGTTAAAGAGAGGCTCCAAAAAAAAAAAGTTGACAGTACAATAAAAGATAGCCTAAGATAATTAGAATATTACATAAAGATGAAAACCTTGAAGGTCATTCCAATACACTTGATGTAATTTCCCTTTTGATAGACAAATTACATAGGAACATCAAAAGCACAATCACCATACTGCTCAAAGCTGCAATTGAAGAGTTCACAAGAAGTAAGAATGGATGAAATAAGATTGATTAGATTGAAAAGTAAAAACAGATGTTAGTCACTGAAGAAGACAGTAGTATCATAGCAAGTTATGTTTGTTCTGAGCCACCAACTTGTAATTTTAATAAGTACCCTCAAGGAATGATCTTACAGTAAAAGAATTACAGTAAAATCAATACATCATGACACCACCCAATGCCTCTCGTATGTATCATAGTAAGTTGAAAATAAGAAAGAGAAACAATTCATAACCCAGAAACCCTGGAAGATGTTAATCAAAATCAAGCAAAAAATTATCACAATTAAAAATTACATAATAAAATAAACTATGAAAATCATTAAATTTGAAAACGAAATTATCACTAAACAGACAAAACTAAGTATAAAATGCCATCATTGTACAATAGAAATCCGGTACCAGCAGCGGCAAATAACATGACAAAGTTCCCACGATGATGTTTCAACTCATATTCCTCTAATTCTTCTCGTGGCTGAAATCACTGTATCAGATTTCATATGTTACACGTAGGATAGAAAGAGGGTTAACCCTTAGTCTTACCGTTCTGTCATCGATTACGTGCTTCTCCTCGAGAACCCTATCGCGAATCAAAGGATCTGCGAACATGACAAATCCAAAGCCTCTGGGCTCCCCAGTGTTCTTCTCTCTCATTACAGAGGTGTGCAAAATATCGCTGTAATTGCTGATCTTTGAGCCTGTCCTCCGTCGCATCCCACGATATCCCACCAATAAAAAGATTCCCTTGATCCGAATCGTCAAATGTTAATCAAAATCGAGCAAAAAATTATTGACCACATATTATTGCCATCCAATTCAACAGCAAAAATATAAAGGAAGAACGGCAGAGGCAATGGAAAGTGTGAGTACCTTGGTTGACAGTATCAGAAAGAGTGGTAGTGCTTTTTGCCGAGCTTCACCATGATCAACTGTAGACAAAGCCTGAAAACCTTCTACTCTCAACAATGAACTTAAATGGTATTCTGCTTCCTTAGAATCCCAACATAATTTTCTGCATAAATGGTAAGCGACGAAATGATTAAAGGCCTTCAACAAACTTGGGATTCCAAAAAGTTCGGTGAGAAACTCATAGGGGGACTTACCATTCTTAGCAAGCTCGGTGAGAACATGAGTGGGCGCTTAGCACAGGCTCGATCGGCTTTACCAGATGAAAAAAGGGAGTTGAGGATTTCAACCTCCTCCATGACCTCAGCGAGAAAGGCTTCTTGAGCGTCACCGGTTGGAAGAACCGAGATCTCTATCATCTCTTCAAAATCTTCGTCAAGCTTTCGATTCTGGCCTTTCCCCTCAAGGGAAACTCTCACGTCGATTCTCTGAATCACATATCTCAGGAAAAGAATAAATAGCAAGGGGGAAGAGAGAGAAGGGCGTTACCTCGACCTCCCGGATACTCAACCTGCGATATGACCTCAGCTAGAAGGGGGTCTTGGGCGTCGTCGATTGGAGAGGCTGAGATCTCTAACATGTTTTCAAAATCTTCCTCCACCTTCAGAAGAAAGGATTGGATCTCTTGAGGAGGGGAGGAAATTGGGGCTGTAATTGTGACTTGAAAGGAGGGCCTCTTAAGCCTGGGCAGAGTAAACCATTTCAAAATTTGAGGAGGGAGATTTGAAATTTTTTCTTATGAATAGATTTTTTAAAAATATATTGATATTGATATATACGATTTCTATTCTTAAAAACAGTGATTGGTGGAAGAATTTTTATATACATTATTGATTATTGATTATTGATTATTGATTATTGATATTGATATTGATATTGATTATTGATGATATTGATTATTGATATTGATATTGATTATTGATAAGTTTGTAAGTGTTGAGGTAATTTTATCAAAAAGTTATTAGTATTAAATGCAAACATATTTTATTGTGAGAATCTAAATATAGATCATGTTGTTAGAATCAATATTAATATTTTAAATGATTTAAATTGTATGAATTGAATTGCATTGAATTAAAATGTTGAATTGAAATTATAGTAATCAATTTATAGTCCATGATCTAGCATATATGAAAGCCATTCAAGAATGCCAGAATTTCTACTATGATCAGGGGCACTTTAAGAAGTTTACAACTATAATTGCAAATCCAATTGCCTTGGGAGTCTCTAACGCTTCATCCATAACCTCTCTATCTATTCGCAAGAACAGATCAATCAACCTCAAGCTACATAGCCTTCTGTATGGGTGCACTTGTACTATAATAGATAGTTGGTGTTAGAAAATAGAAGTTGCAGTTTTTGGTTAATTCTTTATCCTAACATGCCCGAAAAAAGCTGGAAAGAGCATTTGTAGTTCCTCTGGGCATGCTAAAACCATACGAAGTACCACATCAAGCCACCTTTATATCCCTACAGATATAACCAAAGAGATACTGTTTAGAGGTTGTGTCAAAGCATTTATAGATCGATTAACATGTACTTCATTGTATTGAAGCCATTGACATATTGTTTAAGGGTTGTACTTCAAACCACCCCTTTATGGACATTATTGAAGAAATTAGAAATTTTTTTCATAAAGATTGACAAGCTTTTATGTTTCATAACCCCCGAGAAGGTTTAGCATATGCCGACATTTTTGTATAATTTTCTCATACTATGTCTATTAAGTATTGTATCCATAATCAACGTCCACCTTTTGGGGGTTAGAAGTGGATAGTGATGAAGGTGTTAAAGTAATTTTTGCTTTTTGTAAACCCTTATTATGGAATGAACTAAGCATTATTCAAACAAAAAAAAAAA
>QFDD01007303.1:0-13530 GCA_006871305.1 Vachellia collinsii
TAGAGAAGACATTATCGTGATCTTTAAGGGTGGGTGCAAAATCCAAGATTGGGAAAAATAATACGCCCAATGGCTTCTTCTCTGATTGAGAATCCACATCAAAGTGATGAACTTGGGGATTACATTGTTGGGGTGACAAAGTAAGTACGGTATTATCTTTTTTTATCATCTGCAGTTCTTTTAGTGCAAACACTTTGTTGACAACTGAAAATTATCTTGGACGATTCTCAACTAAGAAAGCACTTTACAATGAAGTTGTGAATCTCTGCCTTTTGATTATGGGGCCTTGTTGTTGGACGAGACGTGGGAAACATTTTGTTTCAAGGAGATCTTTAGCGTTTCCTTCAATTAAAACTTGTTCAAGAAGGCTTATCAATGAGAAAAATGCAAATATGGAGATGCTTATAGAAAATATGCATATACATGTCCCTTGTTGTTGGCCATGAAAATAATAAAAATAACTAGCATTTTAGATAAAACCTCCTCATAATTTAATATGCTCCTCATGACAAATCTAAAGAAAAGGGTTGTGCGTGGATAGATGTTTAGGGTTCAGACATTTTATAAATAAAAAATATTTAATCCTGTGATTAGTTTAAACTGTTAAACAATATTTAGAATGGTTTTTCTTCTGATAAAAATATATTTTAAACCGCATAATTAAATTGGTTGAAGTATTTGAGGTAAATGATATTTTATTAAAAGAAGGAAACCCAAATCTCAAAGGGGTGCAAGAGGTTTGAAATATGCTCATTTGGATGAACAAATAGGGAAGGTTGGTAAATGACAGCTTGAGATGTGGTTCCTTTGGGGGGAAATGATTCATTAGGCATAATTATTGTTAACAATATAAGAAATACAACAGTTATTCATATACTTAAACAATGAATAGCTATTGATCTCAGTGAAATGAACTTTGGTCACTAAAGTACGAGGTCTCAAATTTAAATTTGTATGAATGCATGGAACGTCTCAAAAAAGTTATCTTAAATCTAACAATATTTAAATCTAAACACATTATTCTTTTTTTATTAATAAAGTTTAAATGAATTGGATGTGAAGAGTTATTAGAATTAAGACATATCTTCAAATTTAAAAGCACCAATAAAAGTATTTAAAGATCAATCGTCAGTAAATTTTTCACATTGGCAGGGCATGAAAAGCGTGGATGTTGATTGAAAGTTTGGAAGTAGCTAAAATGTAAGGACCAGTCAGGATCACAAAATGGCAAAACTTTTGAGCCCTATAAGTTGCGTTTTCCCAATGCAATATTCCAAAAAAGGACGCCCAAATCCAATACAAGCCGTGTTAAAAAAAATCCCCAACGTTCATCATTCATAGAATAAGTTAGTCCCATGAGCTTCCCAGGAATGAATACATAGATCTATAATTCCCCAAGAAAAAAAGAAAGAGTTATATTAAAATCCAACGGAGCATCCCCTGATAACTCCACTCAAAAGCCTCTTGCTCTCTGACAAATTAGTATTATCATCATAATTATTATTATTGATCGAAGAGGAGGTAACCCTAATTCAGTTGTAGGTTGGAGGGGACAGTGGGCCAGGTAAAAGCCGTAAGGCCCAATACATGAAGAGTGGGCTGGGCTTGGATGTAACACGTGTAATTCATTCTATGGTACACATAAATACATGGATATGATGCAAAAACAGGCAAGTGGGAACGAAAGGGAAAAGCAAGACGACGAAAGTTGGGATTTGGGAATTCCGTCTTCGTCTTCTTCAATGCACGTCGTGATCACCCTGCATCCCACGCACGCAAACACCCCATTTATTAGCCATCAATAAATATTATTACTATCACACAATCCTCCATTAATTAATTAATTAAGAAAGGAAATGATCAACTCCAAAAACATGGATCGATCCTATGCACAGAGATGAAGGAAGTGTTCAAGCACTGACTTTCTTGGGGAGGATGAAATCGACAAACTTCTTCTTTCCCTTTGCGTTGTTAGTAGGCGGCTTCTGTTTCTTCCGTTCCTTTGGGATGGACGAATAAGAAGAAGAAGAAGAAGCCTGCCGGTGCTGGTGCTGTGTCTCTTTCCCTGTTACGTATCTCCTGATTATTTGCTCTCTCACGAATCTCTCGTACAGGAAGGCTGCTCCGTTGAACTGTGGCAGCACCAACCACGCCACCGCCACCAACTTCACATCGTACCATATCGGAATCCTTCATATATATATATATATTCACCCATCATTTCACATGACTTACACACAGTCGACTCAACTCACAATTAAATGTATGCATCGCTAAAAATATAATACTGACCACTCTAGAATTGATTGCAGAAGCATTTCTGTGAGGGTGAGAAACGAGTATAAGATCCAGTAAGAGAGCCACTGTCCATCGTCCACCTTCGACGGCGACTCTATAGCCACCACTGACGCATACCTGCCGTCATCATTCAATTCAGTATGTGGTGTATATATATATATATAGCGACCTTCAACCCAAAACACAGCAATACTAAGTATACATAGGTGGACTCACAAGGGGTACAATAACGTCAACACCGGCCTGCAAAAACAATAACAGTGTGTTAGTCAATGATCGGATTGAGAGATACTCAAGAAAATGAAAGAAGAATGGCAAAATACCCAGCAAGAGAATGAAGGTGGGTGAGCAAGGTCCACAATTTGCCCATGTTGTTTCTTGTTTTCTGGTGAACAAACCTGATTGGATTTGAGTAACAAAACAAAGAGAAGAGGTTAGAGATTGACGAGAGGATTACTTGTAGAGAGGAAGGATCGGATTCTGCCTTCGCATCTACGATGTTGTCACTTTCTCCGTTAGTAGGTTTCTTTTTATACCCGGCGGTTCTTTGCCCACGTGTACGCGTTTGGTGTTGGGTCGGTGACACGTGGTCAAATAAGACTCGTCGATGATTTCTATGGTTGCCGATTATCCGAAGACAAGGACTTCACACTTACTCCCTCCGCTTTCATTAGTGACACTGCATGCCAATTATTTTATTCAAGCATTAAAGAGAACACACACAATGAGACACGTGGCACAAATCTTGCGCCTAACCTATTATAATAATTCATTATTGCATACAATTATAAATACAAGACCTAGTGTGAATTTAGAATCGAGGAAGTGTCTTTTCTCATATTATGAACTGTATGCAAATAGTTTTTCCGTAGCAAATAAACCAAACTAAGGCTAGTTAATGATAATATGGGGACGGATCCTCTAGCCTTTCAATTGCGAGGGAAGTCAAGTTACATCATCGCGCTTCATATTTATTCCATACAAATTTTTTTTGATGAATTACATTCAGGGTCTCATTAGAGTTCTCCTGATTTAGAAAAAAACGGCTAATAAAAATACTTACATATTATCTATTAACAATATACTTACATTAGTAATAGAATTATTGATGCTATGACTTTTCCTATCACTTAAGGATTCTTTTAATAACAAAAAATGATGAAAAGGATTTTTTTTAAAAGTACAAGTATTCCTTAATTAAAAACACTATTATTCAACGCATTGCCAAACCACTTCTACTAAAAAAGGATATTTTTCATTCACCTCTTATTAGGAGTGAGCATTATTTTGATTCAGTTTTTCATTCAGCTCAAATTGAAATAATCAATCGTATTATTTCAATTCAGTTTTTCAATATTTAATAATTTATTAATCTAAATATAATATAATAATTTCTAAATATATTATAATATACGTAATAATAATATTTAATAATTTATTGTTTACTAAATATATAATATGACATTTAATAATTTACTAAATAAAAATATATATTATATATAATTGAGTTTTAACCAATTTCTTATAGATAACTAAACCAGACACCGAAAACCAATAAATAAAAGCAAAATAAATAACAAAATCAAAAAATCGAAAATAAATTCCATTCAGTTTTGCTCACCCCTACTTTTTATGATGTATTGAGCCCAGCCAGTGAGCCGAGAAGCTTCGGCTTTGAGAAAAAGCTATCCAAAGGAAGTGGGCTTTGGAGTAGAGTGGGGAATTAGGGCCGGCCCGTTTAGGCTCCACCCCCTAATTTCCCCACATTTTTCAGACCCGGCCCTCGAAAGGTCGGGCCGCGGGCCGGCCCGCGGGCTTGAGGCCCTTTTTCCTTTTTTTTTTTTACAAAATACAATATAATTTTAACTCCAATACAATTCCCTTACTCAAAAACATAGAAAGTCATATCTAATTATTTAAATAACTACATCGATAATAATAAATACTCTGAAGATCTTAAATTTAAGTTCACAAATCATACAATATAAGTTTCTTTCTTCATCAATATTTATCACTATCTCTAATTTCAAGAACAGTTAAGTTGGATTGAGCTTCATTAGGAATTGGCGCAGAAGGCTCTGCTTCAGCGAAGTGAAAAATATCAATAATTTTATTCGTAACACCATCACCACCATCATTTTCGTTCTTTGGCAAAGTTGGACATGAAAATTATTTTTAGTAGTAGTCAAATGATTTATAATTAGAAATAAGAAAATGTTTAAATGTTATTAATATAATAATTAAAATGATAGAATAAAGGTTTACATTCATTCCCCAATTTTACTATTCGACATCTAAGTCTGTCGGTCATGGGCCAGCCCGCGGGTCATGGGTCGGCCCATGAGTCACATAAATGTTTAACATATTTTCACTTTATTCAAATAGTTCAAGTTAAAATAATACATTTTTAATTTTGGTCTTTAAAAAGTAGTTTGTATGTGGCAAACAACATAACAAGTTTGATATTAAAATTGGAAAGAATAAGAATTAAATGAGTGAAAATATATATGTGTCTTGTGTTTGTCTTTATATAGCACATTCAATAACTGAAAACAAATATTTGACTTGAAAAGATTTCTTTTACAATTTGAAGGAAAAGAGAAAGTTGTTATAATATAATACATTAGATAAACGGTAAGAAAAATATATGAAGAATAAAAAATGTTTTAAGTAAAAAAAAAAAGGTTGGAGGGCCTAAACAGGCCGGTCCTTTTAAGCCCGTGGCCCTACAGGGCCGGCCCTTTTAGGCCCGACTCCCTTTTTTGACACTAAATTACAGGTCGGGCCCTCGATTTAAACGGGCTTAATCGGGCTGGCCAGACGGGTTCGGCCCATTTTCCCGACTCTACTTTGGAGGTCTGTGAAGCAAAATTAGAATGTGATTATTGAGAGATGATCAATGTTATTGGGCCTTATTGAGATTGGAATTGCTGGTAATGATGATGCCCGTCCTTTTGGGCCAGCCAGGTCCTGGATCCTAATGCCATTCGAGAAGTGGGAGTGGGCTGAGTTATGAACCCGTTCTGCTTTGGACTCGTGGCATAAAAGTTTTTGTTAAAAAAAAGACTCACTGTTCTGACTGGCAAAAAGAGTGCAAGGTCAATGAAGATGAGTACAAAATCCAACGGGGGAGAAATTATTAGCCCATGATGTTCCGAGTGATTGATTTTTTTTACCATTCATTTACCAATATCAGTTGGATTTATGTGTAATATTCAACAGTTTCTCGAATATGGTCGTGTTGGATTACCTCCAATAAAAAAATTTACATGCATGTAAAAATTACTCATAAGATCCTTAATATATAACACACTTTAATATAAAAATTGAATCACAAAGTTAATCTATATATCAAGTAGTGGTAGGGGTATATATTAGACATATCTGTGTTAACATTAAAAAAACACGTTAATATTGTAAGTTGAGACAAAATTTCTCCCACATATTTAATTTTTAAATTATAACTCATATTGAAAAAGTCACTTGTACCCTTGACACGAATACGTTTGTTATCATTCATTCACTTATTGGGTCCTGTGAGAGCAGAAGGGGGGAATGTGGAAGGGATGGGATGGTTGTATAGTGTTGGAAAGTAATTCATGTTGAGTCTGTGAAGAGTCGTGTGTGTTGTGGAATGTTTGATTTAAATTTGATTAGACAAGGGACGCTGAATTATGATTCATAAATGGATTAAATGGTGTGAGGGCAATGATGCTTCTGATAGGCAACGGAATCTAATCATAATTCATGCCTCCTAATTATTGCCGTTGCACGTCCTTTAAGGTTCTTTCTTTTCTTCTTTTGTCACAGTTTAATAAAAAAAGTTAATCACATGACAACCCATCAAGATTACCGTATCTTCTTGCCTTGTACCTTAGCCACCATCAATTCCTCGTCACCATCCATCAATAATGCAGCATTCTTCTGTTTTAGGTCTGATCCCTTTGTGGCTGCTTCTTTCACGTGCATTGCGCCTGCTGTAGTTAACCACCCTCTAACGTACAACGTGGCGTTTTGCTATGCTAACACTGCTCGGGCCTTGTTACTATTGTTATACTGTAAACCACAGAAATTCATGCATCAACCTTTTCTTTTGTCATTTTAACAAAAATATCTACCGATACTTTTCTTCTTGTATGGACTGTGGAGTATAGTTGGACTCATGGATCCTAACAACCTTTTAATTCACCAGTAGATTTTGACATGAGTAAATTAAATAACTACTATATAGTGTATACTCGTCTACTTAATATCAAACTCCCATTCCAACATTGATTTTTTTTTGTTTTTGGCCAACAACCCATTCCAACATTGATGAAATTTCATTGTTTTGCCCCTCTTTATAAATTTGCTATATAAAATCATCCGACCACCTTCACTTTTCTTCCCAATCAACAATATCACCGCAATTTTTCACAAGAGGGATAAAAGAAGGAATTACCTTTCTATTTTCGCAAGTCAAATTTGGCATAATTAACTTACTCTATGCACATTACTTTATTCTACAAAGAACATCTTCTACACTTGATCTTAGCCAGAAGGCCGAGAAAGGTATACAAACAATATCCTCTAACCCCATGTGTACACCATGTCATTTAGATAATGCATTCGCCAAGGTCAGTCAATGGGGATTAAAGAGGCTTCACCTGTCACAAGCTGGAGATGTCAAAAAGATGAAGAAAGAAAGAAAAGAACATGACAAACATCTAATCTAAGAGATAAGTCCATCTATGGAGGTAATTTTCTGCGACAATCTTCAAAGTTGATCACTATCTAAGAAATAATGCCGTGTCATCTATCCACGAAGGCTTCTTTGCATTGTAATAGAAAAATGCAATCATCTGAACTAACTCATCTGCTGTCCTGTGTTCTGCGAAGATAACAATTACAAGGCATCTTGGGTGAGAATAAGCCCCAAACAAAGAGACATGCGTGCCTTGTTGTATCAACTAAACAACAGTGACGAGCAAGATCCCAAGTATTCTCACCTTTCTCCCTATACACGATCTTGTTCCCACGTAGAAATAATATTTGTGGGCATTCTCTGGCTTTAAGGGCATACGCCAAGTCTCTCTCTAAATTGATGTCTACCTTAACCGCCTATTACCATGCAGTTCAACGCATTATGATCAAATAACACAAAAGAGAATGAAACGGCTGACAATCAGACAAGTTGTACGTATATTGCTGCTGGATGAATGAAATATGATCGTACCCGTGGAGGTAGCCAATCTTTGGCACCCCAGTATACCTTTATTGCTTTCTCCAGCTCTTTCAAGATTTTCCAGTTATCCATCGCCCTGTGGAATGGTTAAAACAAGCACCAATAGTTGCCATTAGTTATAAAGTGCCCCTACATAAATAACCATTCTCCTGATCATATTGACATCATTAGAGAAACAGGGAAGAAAAGCTTTCACAAATAGTAACCTATTCCAGGCGAGTGGGTGAACACCTCGAAAAAATTATCTTTGGCACGTTATAGCAGAAGGCCGATTTATCTAAATGAGGAACCTTAAATATCATTTCAGGAGCTCAATCGTGTCCATATTATACAAACTTATAGACAATGTTAGCCAACTAACATACTTCTTTGCCATTGCCTCTCTTTAAAAAGTTTTTAGTGAAGTCTAGATATGCCCCTCAAACTTGATCCTTCCTCTGGTGATTCCCCCATTACCACACCCACACCCACACCCAAAAAAAAAAAAAGGCTGAAAAAAATTACAAAAGCATGTACCAGGAGAGATAAAGGATATAACCTGTTATATCTTTCAAAGACAAGTACAACTAGTGGACTGGGATGGAAAGCATAACTCTCCCATTCCAAACAGTTGATCTCCTGCACCCAGTTATCATCAATCTCCCCTTCCCAGTCAATTTCAACACCATCATCCCCAATAACATTCTTAATTGGATGCTGTTCAAAATAATCAGAAGCTCTTATTCCCCAGCCAACATCAGCATCCAGGGGCCAATTCTTACTTTCTTCCTCAATCACCATCTTCTTTCTGCCATTGCTAGCGTCTTCCTCATCCTCCTCCTCCTCATCATCATCATCACTGCTTTCAGATTTAGACTTTTCACAAACTCTTTCCTTCATTATGTTTTCCTTATTCTCCAAAACATCAGAGCTTTGTTGCTGAATTGAAGCTAATGTCCTATCAAGTGAATCACGTATGAAATCTTCGACTGCCATAGCTTCACTTCTGCGCCCACGCCTTGGCTTCCTTGGAATTGTTAGGGAGGCCTTGGCAGAATCTTTATTGTCAACATCAGTTACATCATTTTTTCGGTTGTCGTTTCTGGTCTTGTGTCTAGCTCTCGGAGAGGAACTGGATCTAGTTTCGGGTTCTGGTTCTGGAAGCGGATTTTTTGAAGCAGCAGATAGAGGTACAGATTGTATGGTACGATGACAATGTACAGGGGAATGCAAGAACGATCTCAAATGAGAAGTGGCATCAATAGAGTGAAAATACAAGTTCTGAATATTGAATGATGAAGAGGGATAAAAACTAGGATTTCTTTCTGTAGCACAAAAAGGTGAGAAGCATCCAGGCAGGGCTGAAGTTTGGAAAAATAGCATTTTTCAACTTCACAATGAAGATGCCAACCTTCCCAAAAACAAAGTTATAAGTGGAATGGTACAATTACTTCTACCAATGAATGGACAGTGGATAGGCTCCCATCTACTTCTCTTCGCCTGGTTACACAGATAAATATAATTTTACAAAAAAAAAAAAAAAAAAAGTAGAGTACCATGATCCATGCTCAGCATAAAATAAATAAAGAATGAAAAAACAACACGGCTGCAATTTGACTGCATGAACTTAATTCAAAATAATAAAATCATAATGAACAAAGCAAGTTCACAATTTATAATGAATATCCTCCAGGTTCTAGGGTAATAAATTCCAATCCCTTCCTCAGAGCATATGGATCATTGCCTTGCTAAACTCTGCAAGAAAGATATTGTTATCAAATGCAAGGCTGTTGGACTCAATTAGCCACTTTCCCTTGTTAAGTTGGCGAAGTAAAAGGTATGAGTGAGAGATCTCACTCTCCACCCTTGTCCCCCAATGACAAAGTGAACATAGTCCCATTAAAGTCCTTGCTCAACCAATGCACTCTTGTTAGCTTCCATTTTTTTGCATATAAAGACAGAAGATTCTGCCATTAAAGTAGGGAATCCAGTTACCAATTTCCCATCCCACTCCTTGAAAATATTATCACTTACCAATTGATTTTTCCTATGCTGACAGTAAAATCATTAGCCACGAAGACTCAACAGAATTTCTACATTGAATTGTTTGGAAATTGGAATAAATTTTTAAGACAGAAGCTACATAGCACGACCAAAGATTTATTAAAGTCATACTGGCAAACTCTCTGATAAAATTAACGATAAAATAAATACAAGGAAAAAAATACAGAGATGCAGTGCAAAAGTGTGCGCCTGTGTACAGATATAATGCCTTAGTAAGACTTTGACGAAGATGCATCGTTGATATAATGCCCTTTTAATTTTTGTTCCAGATACTTTGACGAAGATGGCTTGGCAAGCCAGTTGATTCAAGCAACTCCTCCAAGCCACTAAAGAATACCAATTTAAGCTCAAACTTCTAAATTTCACGACACAACTCGAGCCAAGTCATTCATTCTGGAGAATTTTGTAAATTGATGATAATATAAACATATTAATAAACAGGATGCCAATCCACAACAAGTCTAACATTGCACAACAAATTCAAAGCATATAAGTCGCCAGTAATCAAAATGAAGAGGGCAGAATAATAGCCGATTACAAAACAAGAAACGGTGCAACGGCGTCCGGAACAGGGTTGAAAGCCACGAAGGGAACAGGTGACGAGGAGAAAAAATTCGAATTCAAAACTAGATCCAAAGCCAGATAAACCTAATCAATCTCACCGGATTTTGGGAGTAGACTAAGCCCCAGGATTCAACTTCTTTCAATATTTGTCAGAGAACAACCACACAAGGCTGACAACGGTGGATGGCATCCGAAGGCAAGCTCGACCAAATTCGTCGAAGAAAAATGACTGCGCGCCTCAGTGCTCACTACTTATCTGTATCTTGGAGTTTTTCATTCGAAAATTAATTTGGTTGTCGGCTCACACTAGTCTATTTGTATCTTGGAGTTTTTCATTCGAAAATTAATTTGGTTGTCTGACAAATTAATTTGGTGCTCACAATGAAGGTTCCATTTAAGCAGTGGAAGAGAGCCAGACATAAAAATTGCACAAGGAGGATTAAAATGGCAACTGACATAATAAGTTTACTCTGAACTATTTAACATAATTTT
This sequence comes from Vachellia collinsii, assembly GCA_006871305.1. Taxonomy (NCBI): domain Eukaryota; kingdom Viridiplantae; phylum Streptophyta; class Magnoliopsida; order Fabales; family Fabaceae; genus Vachellia; species Vachellia collinsii. The sequence continues at coordinate 10,622 of QFDD01007303.1, forward strand.
AATTGTATTTTTCCGCTGGGAGTATAATTAATCTCTTTGTATACATCTCTTCGCAGGGTTATCATTATCAAACATAGGCTTAATTATCCTCGACAACATCTTTAGCAACCTTTTTATTAATTTGCACATCACGAAATTAGCTTAATTAATGTTCTGCCATTCACTAGATATTATGGCAACTTTTACTTATGCGTAGGGTAAGGAAATGCATGAGGATAGGAATGTGTTGGATAAAATATATGTGACTCAAAGTATTCTTTCCGTCCCAAAATTTTACAACAAATTAATTCATTAAATTTGTCTTACGTTATTTTTTTTTATAATTTTTTCTTATTCAAATCCGCCTCACTTCTCTAATCTTCTTTTGTTATTGTGAACAAATAATAAATATGAGTAAAATTAAAAAATGGTGGTAATCAATAACTCTATGTAACTTTATCATGGACAAAATATTTTCCTTCTAAAAAGCGATATACCATTTAAACAAGAGTGAGAATTGTAGTGTGTGCTTGTAATTAAATTGGAGATGTAACTATAAGTTTAGTCCTATTTATAAGTTGGTATTAAACTTTTTACATAAAGGTACAATTTTATCCTTCATATATGACATGTTGATTTTATTTTCATGTAGTATAATTGATATTAAATAAGAGTCAAGTTGAAAATAAGTTAAACTCTAAGGCAGGGTTTATGATATTTAAGATTTTTTTTTCATTTATATATGAAACATGTCAAAAGTGATTAATAAATAAAATCAAATGAATAGTACAATTGTGCATTCACGTGAACAATCCAATACGACAGCTTATAAATAAGATAAAATAAAATATTCTGCTGAATATGCATTAATAAGCATAGCAGCGTATCATTGTCCTCTTTCACTCCATTTATTTTGCCTTCATTTATTCCCATTTGAAATTCTCACACTCCTTCCATCATGTCCCTTCATTGTATATTCCAACTACTTAATTCCATCCCTCGTTCAATCTCTTCCAACTTTCTTCCCATGCAAGTAATTTGGTTCAATGCATGGTTATGGACTTAGTGTTACGTAGGAAGTTAAATCTTAATTCAACATGTTGCGTGGGATTAGTGCATTTGACAAGACTTAATCTCAATTGATAATTAAAAAACTTAATTTGCATTACTTCACTCACATAATTAACCCTCCCAATTTTATATTGTAAATGAATATGCACTCTACTCCTTAATTATTTGGAATCAAACTATCATTTTCTTCAAGCTTGTTTCTTATGACTATGCTCTTATTGAACATTATTTTGAAGATGTTAAACTTATTTCATCAAAGATTCTCTTGAATGAAACTGATATGAGTGAATGGCCTTAACGTATGACGTTAATCATGTGCCTAAACATATAATTGCCAATTTTAATGGCAATATAGATACATATATCTCGCACTATGTACTTCTAACTTATCATAACTGCAGTATCTTGATTATTCAATGAATTTATCTAATTCGCCTTACAATAGAATTCCATACACGATGATAATATCACAACAGACATACAGTTCCATTCCACCATTGTTGTGATCAACCATCCTATAGGATTAACTGAACGTTAAGAAAAAGATTACCAACACAAGTGAATCCAAGTGAAATGAATTTTAGTCATTCAAATACAAAGTATCAAGTTCAAATTGTGCGAATGCAGGAAGAAAACAAACTTTGGAAGAACTAATCTCAATTGGATTTAATAATGTTTGAATACGATCCAACAGATAGTGATATAACAAACAAGAAAATGATAATTTTTTTTTAATTTCTTAGAATATATGTAGAGTAAAGAGTAATATAGAAGATGGCGATGAGTTGAATGTGGTGACATGCTTGAGAAACTCAGGAAAGAGCTCCAAGAATGCAAGACCAATTGCCCATTTTAAGATGGGTGTATTAACCTTATTTTGAATTATATAATTTATATTGTATAATAACACATGCACCCGGGGGGGGGGGCGCACATTGTGTAAAGAAAGAGTTTGCGAAAATGACAAAAAGCATGTCGAAATCTTGTTTCCGGGCAAAAAGAGCTCTGACATATTATAATTAATTCAAAGAGAACAGCAATAAAAGGTTATGTGCGAATTTTGAATTTGATTCTCTGGTGGTCTTAGGCCACAACGAAGTAGGAAGAGATACAAACTAAAAGAGGAAAGTACATGTATTCCCAGTTTAATTTATTGTTCACACACACACACACATGCATGAACTGAACACTGATGAGAGAGATTACAGAACCGGATGGAGCTAAAAAGCTTGAATATTCGCAGCAGTACTAGTATTAGAATATATATAATCAAAGTGATTAGGGTGGAATATAATGATGAACTTAGCATGTGACATGGAATCTTTGGGGCACAAACTAACAGTCACAGCAACTTTTGAAGGGAAATTGCTGAGAGTTTGAGGCCATGGAGCGCACACATTTCACATTATCTAATATGTGTGGCCATCATCATCATCATCATCAACTTATGTCTTCAACCTGTGGCTGGCACTACTCTCGAGTCCCTAAATCCCACTCTCTCACCTTCACCTTCTTTTAAACCCTCTCATCGCGTTTCCATCTCTCTGGTTCTATATGCTAAAGAATGCGTTAAATCCATAAAATTTCTTCATCCATCTTCATTGGGAGTTTTATCTCTCTCTGCATTTACAAATTATCCCCACCCCTCTCCCCTGTTCCTCTCTTTCTAATATATATTTATATTTATATTTAGGATCAACTTTTTCGTTTATAGATTATTTATATATAAGATCAGAGTGCTATTATGCTTTTCCCCCTTTATACATAATTAATGTCGGGGTTATTGATTTCTTAAAAATCAATCCTCATTCTCTGCATATTTTGATGGTAAGAGAACTGTTTGAAAATACGATTTTTTT
>QFDD01007304.1:0-12940 GCA_006871305.1 Vachellia collinsii
AGTTCACAAAAAACCGGCGACTTTTCCCTCTAAGTTCCATAAAATTATCAACGAAAAGGTATCAAGTTCTATATTGCTAAAATCGTGGCCACAAGAATCTTATTTGAAACAGATTAACTTCTGGACTCGTGTTTCTCGAGTTGTCTGATATCTATTGAGATTTGCAAATCATATGGGCCACTGGTAGTGACTGATTTATCTCTTCCCATCGCTTAGGAACCATGTCCATGCCAGACATCCTGCTACCTACAAACATTGCCAGATATTTATTGGGGAATCAAACCCACATATCAAGCATCATTGAAGCACATGTGCCATATAACCATGAAAGGGACCCTAAAGATATTTATTGGGGAATCAATCCCACATATCAATAAAAATGTTCATTCAAGATATCTAATGTTTTAGCTACACCAAAATGGCCCATGAGACCACCACCATGAGTTTCTTTCACAAGCAACTCACGAATAGAACATTTAGGCACACAAAGCTTATCACGCTTAAGTAAGAATCCTTCATGTCTAAAGAAATCCTTAAAGCATGATTTTTCATAACTATGCCAAATTTCACTAAAATCAACATCTTTCTCATACAATTCCTTTATCATTTCAAAACCAAGCAGTTTCACATGTAAAGAAGTAATAAGAGAATGACGTCTAGATAATGCATCAACTACTACATTTTCTTTGCCTTGCTTGTACTTAACCACATAAGGGAATGTTTCAATAAACTCAAGCCACCTAGCATGCCGTTTACTAAGCTTACCTTGTGATCTTATAAACTTCAAACTCTCATGATCAGAATGAATAACAAATTCCCTTGGCCACAAATAGTGTTGCCAAGTTTGCAAAGTCCTAACTAATGCATAGAGTTCCTTATCATAAGTAGCATAATTCAATTTTAGTGATACCAAATGATATGGAAGCACACGGGGGATTAGGAATCTCCTTAAGGATCTCCACAATAACTCACAAAAATGCCACGAGGTATTCAATCCAGAACACCTATAACTCGAATAAGCCCACAAGGTATTCAATCCAGAACACTAAAGAATAAGCAATGCTTGTTTAAAAGAAACTAAATAGTTCTCTTATTAACTCTAGTCTGAAAATAGCTTACACCAGGTAGGTATTTATAACCTATGGGTAGGATAAATAAAGATAAATGTTTGCATCTAAAAGCCTAAAAAGATATGAATAGATACTATGAGATAGAGATAAGATAATATCCTAGGCTTTCTAAAATACTCCTAATTAAAACAAATAAAAATAAGAAAATAACCTAAAATTCGTCCTAAAATAACTACTTGGGCCTAAGTACTTGTTTAAGTGCCCAGTCCAAAGAAATACATCAAATAAATAAGCTAAATAAAATATTCAACAACTTGGGCCTTGAATAGGTTTCTACTAATGCAATTTTAAGCCCATTTAATCATTTGGAAGCTTCCATACTTCTCCCAAAATGGATAAAGTTGTTGGGTCTTTCTCTACATTTTTGGTTTGGGCCTCCATCTCACAAATGTCTTTTATCATCACTTGTAAAGCTTCCTTCATTCTTTTGCTCTTTGAACGTGTCATTGGGCTTCCAATGTCTTGTAAGGGATTGTGGGCTCTGAATGTAGGATATGAAGTAGATTCTTGATTAATAGATTCTTGATTCCTATCACAGAGGGATTAGCTTTAAACAGGGAGAACGTCCCATCGCAAAGCATGACAAGGTCGTTAAACTTAAAAACCAAGTGGGCCAGTTGGTAGCCTTCTTTTTCTTATTCTTTGTATTATTGATCCTACAAGCATGTTTTTGAATTAAGTAAACAAGCTGCCTAGTGTAAATCATTTTGAAAAGTTGGGCAGCATTTGGCTGTTGATACTTGATACTCGTTATTACACTATTATGCACCTCCTAATACTTGAAATGGGTTGTGTGTGCATACATATTATATTAAATTGTATAAATTTTTTTAGATTGATTACATGTTACGTACTAAGGCTATGTTTGGTTTAGTGGGAGGGAATGGGACGGGATGGATAGGAGGGAAGGGCAAGGGATGGAAGAGTTTGATGTTACCTTGTTTGGTTATGTTGAAAGGGAGGGGAAGGAATATGTTTTGAGTTTGGTTCAAAAGAGGAAGGGATGTGAGGTAATGATTAATTTACCATTATATCCTTATATGTTAGTTTATATTCTTTTTACTTATGTTAAACAAAGTAATGATTAAATTGTGTACATGAAGAGAAGTGTTGATACCAACAAGTAATTCATTCATGTAGATCCAATAACATCTTCATAATGCAACTTCTCTACACTCTAATCACAATGGTATTATCTTTAGAGATGCTGCTTCTAAAATGCTTACTTTCATGAATAAGATATAGACATTGTGATCAATAAAGGAAAATACTGCTAAAATGCTTTCTTTCCATGAATAAGATTAGAAAAATAAGACAATTTAGCCCCATCATATATTTCAGTCCAAAGAGGTTGCTTTATTTTGTACAACTTTTTGGCATTATTGAATTTATCAAGAGAAGTCAAACCACCCAAACCTTTTGGGAACCCATGAACTTGTAATATATTAAGGAATTCAAAGGTTTCCTGCAATTGAAGAGGAAAGAGGGTCAGAATAATCAGTTTCAAATCTTCGCCTCTATCTCCTTCATTCTTCTTCCTCAATCTGTGTACATCACCTCCCACCTCCGCTGACCTCCTCCTCCACCATCGTCTAGATCTAACTAAAACGCCATCTGCGCCGTCGCTTCTACTGCTCCTCGCGACCTTCTCTGTGACTCTGCACCATCGTCCATTTTCTTTTTATGTGAATTTAGCTGTGTCTACAACTTCTACTGATTCATTCCCAATCCACCATTTATGAGAAGTCTCAATCCTAGGCATACAAAGAAGCTGGTGGCATTTGGGAGAGCAACCGGAGACAGCAAATTTCTTTGAAATATGATTAAATATTTAAGGGCAAATGAGTCAAAAAATTTTGCTCCCCTCCGAACAACCCCATTTTGGAGGGATGCAAAATAAGGGGAGGGAAGGGATTGAAATGACAAAATTTGGCTTCCCTCCCCTCCAAATTTTCAAATCAAATGGAGGGAGGGGTTCATTTTTCCTTCCATTCCATCCCCCCCCCAAATGAAACAAAGCCTAAATGTAAATGGATGTGTGAATATGATACATAAGCATCATCATTACTTCTTTCGTTTTACACTTTTCGGCTCTGCGAGGAGAGAGAAGGAAAGGAATTTCAAATAGGGAGGAGTGAAGGGGAGACATGGTCACATGGAGGGGAAAGGAGGGGAGCGAAAGGATTTCAATGATCCATTGTTTGGATTAATTGAAAGGGTAAGGTGGGGAGGGTAGGTATCTGAAAGATGCCTTATTTGGTATAAGATGAGAGGGGATGTTGGGAGAGAAACTAATAAAAAATTAACTATTTTGCTCTTAAATACAATTTAAATATATTTTATATTCTATCAATATTTAAATATGTATAGTATTGAAATCACATTTATTTACATAATGTTGATCTCACGAAAAATTGCATTTTCACCTTTTTTTTATCTTCTATTTCCTCAAATTTTAATTTTTTTCATTAATTAAAAGATGCTTATTAATTTTTATTTAGCGTAAATTAATTTTACTATATTCTCACATTTTGAAAATATATTGTAATTTTTTATAATTTGTGTTTTTTATTACTTTTATCATTTTATATTTTTTTCAGTAGGATTTTTATTAGTTTTATTTTGTCAATTAAATTGCTGAATGTAAAAGAAGAATGAGAATTTTATAAAATTCTCATTAATTACATGGGGTTTTTTTTTTGGCTAGTTTGGGAGGAATTAAAAAAATAAAAAAAATAACTTTTTTTAAGGGGCATGGGGGCTTGTTGGGTGACAACTTAATGTGAATAAGTTCTAATTTTTTTTAAAAAAAATAATATTCCCTGAACTCATTTATAGGGCTTGTGTTAGTGGGTTTTATTGAACTCGTTTATAATGTGAACGTGTTCAGTGAACCCCATTAATAAAGTGTAGTATATTGGAAAATAATTTTTAGAGTGCATGATTTTGATTAATATTTTTATTCTTTATTGTATATTTGTAAAAAAAACTTATTTCAAAGTCATAAATTGCAAGTGGTTCATGTTTCAATTTTTCTTTGGCGCCAATTTTTTTCATTATTTTTGCTGTTATTATAGGAAAAAAAACCATAAAGTTGGTACTGGGTTTTCTCATTTCTGGTCCTCCTTCCTCTTTTTCATCGGTGTAAGTGGACCATCGTCTCGTGAACCGTCCGGCTTTTCAAAACCTGGTTCTTACAAGTTCAAAACGGCCCAACCTTTAAAACTATTTTCACCAGAAAACAAGCCATTTGGAACTCTGGCCCGTCCCGCTCTGAAATAATTGCTCGGTTTCCAACCAGGAATTCCTTCCTCCACGTGTACCCTTGCGTGTCCCCAACACAGGGCCCTCCTCCCACGTCCCTCCTAACACATCCTCTTCCTTTCCACTTTAACCACCCTCCTCTTTCTTCGTCCTAAGACCTGCAGCTCTCCCCCATCATGGCTGACAGTCTTGGAAGCTCAGTCCACAATCAGAGAGCCACAGCTCCTCCCTTTAACTCATCCACATTTCTCCAAAGACTTCATGAGCATGCCCCAAATTCCATCCAACTAATAGGACTCTTGACGCTTTTGATCACCGGATCCATCTTGCTCCTCCTTTCAGGCCTAACCGTCGCGGGTGCCGTTCTGGGTTTGATCTTCTTTGCGCCTTTGATAGTCGTATCCAGTCCAATATGGGTCCCGGTCGGAACCGTTCTGTTCATCGTCGTCGCGGGTTTCTTGTCTATGTGCGGATTTGGGGTCGTCGTTATCGCTGTACTCTCATGGATGTACCGATACTTCCAGGGCCTACACCCACCCGGTTCTGACCGGATCGACTATGCTCGGAACCGGATTTATGACACGGCGAGTCATGTGAAGGACTACGCTTGGGAATACGGCGGGTATTTGCAAAGCAAGGTGAAGGATGCGGCTCCGGGCGCTTGATTCAGGAATGACCGGACCGCAGTTCACCGGTTCGGTTTACTAATACCATTTCATTGGTCAAACTGGGGATCCTAGCTGCTTTTTTTTTTTTTTTTCTTTTCTTTCCCTTGGCCAAAGGGATCGTGGTTTGTGTTTTCAGGCCTTAATCATGGTTTGTGTTCAATATTTCGGCTTCTTGTTTTTTTTGAGTGAATCAATATTTCTGTTGGCAAAAAAAAAAAGAGTGAATCAATATTTCGTCTTTCTTGGTTCGTCGCTATGCTTGAGTGTTTAAATGCAAGGTTAAAAAAACAGGATTATTCGTCCAAGGAGTGGATTGAGGATTAATCACTCTATCAGTATTAAACCGAATCAAATCGATCATATTAAAATAATAATATTTAATTGATAATATTAAAATATAAAATTTTTTTAGATTAGCAAGAGATCTTGATACATTTGCAACAAGTAAAACTCAGGAGCATCCTGCAAGATAAATATATCCATATTAGTTCCATAAACAGTTTGTGTAAGGTAATCTGCATAGATTATAGAGTCTTTGTAAGTGTGAACAATCCCTTACCAGGGGTGGTAGCTACTTGCTTAAACATATGTTTGAAACTTAGAAGATCTGATGTTTAAAACATTCATTGTCAATTCCTTCACGGAGTTGGAAAAAATAATGTTGCATGAGAACCCTTGGTGAGTCACTCCTTCGTTCAAATGCTTTACAGCACTGGTTCTTCCAAATGATCCAGCAAGCCAGACCAAATATTCTCTGCCAAGGCCATCTAGACAGCTCTGTTGAACCTGGTTCCTGCATCATGCTCCATGTCAGCCATTCCTACAAAGTACCACTAAAAAACCCGTATACATATAAATGATTAATTAAAGCTAACCACACATTTTTTACATGCTCACAATCTCTCAATGCATGCAGAATAGATTCCTCACTATCACATTCATAGAGACACACATTTAGCTGAGATGATAGACATTTTGCTCGAAGGGAATTCGTTGGTATCCTCTCATGAACCACTTGTCACATGAAATATTTAGCTCATTCCTATATATCCTAATGCCAGAGTTTAGACCACTTAGCATTTGAAATTTGTCTTGGAGAGTTGTAGACCAATTGGTACGCTGTTCTCACACTAAAGTTACCATCCGAGGCTGGCTTCCACCACCAAGTATCATTCATAGCTCCATGGGGTGGTTGTATTAACTGAATCTTTTGCAAAATCCAACTAGGCAAAAAGCACCCCATTTTTCCATATCCCAACTACTAGAATTTTTGACGAATTGATCCATTGTCACTTGTTGATCAATCCAATGGACATTCCTATCCACATAATCCAGTAATGGCCTGTCAAACGAGGCCCATATATATATTTCCAAGCTCTCGTACCTGCCCCATTAAGGATTCTTCATCTTACATTTTTTGAAAAGATCTCCTAAACAGTAGTGATACCATGCCATACAGCAGATTAGTTTTGTCTTCTCCTCACTATCAGGTGATCCACTGAACCACATCCATATTTCTTTTTAAGGCACTCAACCCAAAGTGCATTAGGTCGTGTAATCAATGCCCAGCTTAACTTCATTAAAAAAGCCACATTCTGAGAGTGAAGATCTTTTATTCCCAACCCACCTTTCTTTTTACAGGCTTTGATGTTATCCCAAGCAATCAAGTGCATCTTCTGCATATCAGCATCATGGTTCCAAAAGAAGCCTCTGCTTAACTTCTCAATTTCTTTCAAGACCCCTTTTGGTAATAAAAGAGTTTGCATTTGATAGTATGGAAGTGATGAAAGAAGTGATTTAATGAGAACCGTCTTTCCTGCCATATTGAGGAATCTTCCTTTCCAACTAGCCAATTTCTTGTGAACTTTTTGGATAACAGGTGCAAAAGTGCTCTTTACAACCCTTTTATGAGGAGAGGGACACTCAGATATTTCCCAATGTCACCCGTTACATCAATACCCAACAATTGACTATATAAGTCAGCTTTACTCGGGTGAATATTCCTGGAGGCGAACATTTTGGATTTTTTCAAGCTGATTTTGTGACCCGACACCCTACAAAAGAACTGCATAACATCCTTAACTTCCTCCACTTGATATTGATCAGCCTTGCAAAATAGAACTAAATCATCAGCGAAAAACAAGTGTGAAATTTTAGTCCCGCTAGCACTAAGAGTTATGGGCCTCCATCATCCTTCCTCAACTTCATATCTAATGATTTAACCCAATCTCTCCATAGCCAAAATAAAAAGATATGGACTTAACAGATCTCCTTGTCTGATGCCCCTTAAAGGTGAGAAGGCCTTAAAGAGCTCCCTATTCCACGAAACTCTCATAGTAGCCATGATAACACAACACATAATCAACTATACAAATTTCATTACTCAAGCCCACTTCCTTTAAAGTGTATCTCAAGAAGTCCCAATTGAGCCTGTCATAAGCCTTTTCCATGTCGACTTTAATAGTTGCATACCCCTCCTTTTTCCTTAAGAAATCGCATACTATGAATATCCACTTGCACTATAATGATATTATCACAACTCTGGCAACCTCAAATGAAGCTACATTGATTTAGCATTATCAAGAAATCCATGACACCTTTTAGTCTATTAGCAATCACCTTGCTGAGAATTTTGAAACTCATTACACAAAGAAATAGGACAAAAATCTGTTAGAATTGAGGGATGATTAATCTTAGGAATCAACACAATGTGTGTTTGATTGATGTCCTTCATCCTTGTCGGTTCTCTAAATAAGCCTTGGATCAAATCACAAATTCTTGGGCCCACTACATTCCATTGTAACTGAAAGAAATGAGCTTGCAACCCATTTGGTCCTGGGGCTTTAAAAGCCCTCATTTCAAAAGCTGCATTCTTAATTTCCAAATCAGATACAATTCTTTGAATAGCATTAAGTTTGTACCTTCCAACTCAAAAAATTGATTGGCCAATTTGAAGCAGGGAGGACTGTGGGGTCTTTAGAATACAACTTGTGGTAAAAATCTCGAGCCATATTTTTCAAAGTACTTGATCTGTTACCTAATTCCCTGAGTCATCTTGCAATCCTTCAATTTTATTCCTCTTCCTGTGCATGATAGTTGACACATGGAAATATTTTGAATTTTTATCCCCAAACTTTAGCCATTGGCATCTAGACTTCTAATACCAAATAAGTTCCTTCTATGCATTTAGTTTCCTACATTCCCTCCAAAGATTTTTCTCCAACCGAAAGAGCCCATTAGAGCTGTTCCTAGCACGCGCACGATTAATCCCTTCCAGCCTTTGAATCACTTCCCTTTTCTTTCTTGGAATATTACCCACCACTGTGTCATTCCACTTGAGAGCATGTTTTTCAAAATAAGCACTTCCTTCCTCCCACTGTTTACCCTCCCAAGACTTCTTAACCAATGTCGAAAAATCCAACTCCAAATTCCATGCAGCCTAGTATTTAAAAGATTTGGGAGCACAACCCAGCAATCCTTCATCCCCACTGGCAATCACAAGAACTCGATGATTTGATTTAAAACGGAGCTGGTGAAAAACTTTAAACTGAGGATGTGTAATTTCCCAATCAAAATTACATAAAGCCCAATCAAGACGTTCTCTCACCCCCTCCTTTTCCCAAGTAAATCTATCAACAACAATAGGAATCCCAAGAAGATCACAGGATTGAATGCAAGAGCTAAAAGCCGATAGTGATTGCTAGAGAGGAGGAGCACTGCCTATTTTATCCTCAGGGTCCAAAATAGAATTAAAGTCACCTAATAGGAGCCAAGGTCCTTGTGAAACCTCAGCCAGATGCTTGATAGATGTCTATAGGATCTGTCTTTTAACAGTAGTCGTATCTCCATACACAAATGTACAAAAGACTATCTCCCCAGAAACTTTACTTTGAATCTTACAATGCAAAAATTGAGTAGAAGAAGAAATGTAATCAACACTAAACTCCCAATCATTCCACAAAACCCAAATAACTCCTGCAAATCATGTAGCCTCAACTCTAATCCAATTATTAAAGCCCAAACACCGAACGACCTTCTCAACTTGATCACAACTAATACAGGTCTCAAACAAACCAATCACATTAATACCATACTTCTTAACACGTTCCTTGAAAATACGTGGAAACAATTTGCTACCCGCCCCACGACAATTCCATGATGAAATAATCATCAAAAAACAACACAAATAGGACACTTAGCTTACTAACCTCACGGATCCGGTGGCTTCTCCTCGACACCATTACCTTTCCTCCCATCATCCTTTGTGGGCATGTCATAATTCATATAGTCCTCCCACTGTCTGTAACAGAGAATTTTGAAGTCACTACCATCCGCTAGTTACTCTCCTCATGTTCCTGTTGTAAAGAAGATTGAAGGCCTCTTGTTGCACCCGTCATACTCAAGCATTCTATTTCCAACATGATTGAAGAGTCTTTAGGAGTATCTTTTTGGTTCACAACTATAGGCTCTGAATTTTGCAAATTACCACTTTCCACAACATTGGCTCGATTACCTTTTCTAGGCCCACCTCTTAGCTTACTATCCTGGGCCTTATCCCCATTTCCTTTATCACTATGTTTACCAAGTTGCACTTTTTGCTTGGGCCCTACCAAAGGAGGAAAGATGTTTTCCTTTTCCAGCCATTCAACTTGATTTTTGTCCTTAAAATTTCCTAAAGGCTTTGACTTATATTTTGGCTTTTGAACATTCACGTGCTGCTCATACCTATCCTTATTATCTTCATAAATAACTACATATTTTCCCATGTTGGAAGCCGTGCTTTGCCCCTCTACATCAGTAGGTAGCCTTTCTTTCGTACCAACTCCATCTTCTACCAACTCTGCTATAATAGAAAATTTTGATTGTTGGGTACTACCACCTTTCTTCTCATTCTTGAACCCCTTTCCATTCTCTGCAAAATTATTTCTGTTGACTTCAGGCTTTGAGAACTGTGCATGAATAGTACCTTTTGCATACATCTATGGGCCAAAAGCATCCTCTGACACTGGTAATTTTTCCTCTGGTGACATACTAGGAGATGGACTTGTCGGCTTATCTGCAGTTGTGGTCGGCGTCGATGAACTCATGTTTATTTTCCAAGGGAAAGCTTCCCTTGTGTGCCCATATCTTCCACAAGCAAAACAAATAAGCCCTAAGCCTTCATATTCAATATTGAATAAAGCAGCTAAACATATTACTCTGGGAACCAACCTCTTCTGCAAATCCAGCTCAACACATATTCTAGCAAATCTCCCTCTTTCCACCCTATCACTTTTATCATCCAGACTTGTTATTGTATTCAAATCAACCTTTAAAATCTTCCCTATCATGTCCCCCAACCTCCATATATACTTACTTGAGTAGCAATGTAGTGGGATATTTGGAATGCTAACCCACGTAGCTATTCTTCCCAAAGGGTTATGGAATGGATCAAAATATGGAGACCATCTTTGTATAAGGATGCTATGCTGAGCCACAACCCAGGATCCCTCAAACAAGATTCTCTTATACTTGATTCCCCATCCCTCATCACCAGTAAAACGGACCACGTAATTATTATTTGGAAGATCAATTAAATCAAAGTCAAATAATCCCTAGAGCCTTCCAAGTCTTTCCTTAAGTTTAAATTGATTAAATCTGGCACCTAAGACTATAATAATTAAGGCATTATTCCAAGGTCTACAATCCTCGTTAAACTCTTCAAGAGTTTGGGGAACCATAGGATAAATATTCATAAGCTTTTTTATTTCCTCCGAGGGTATAGGGAGCTCCCATTGTTGGTTAAGAAGATCAGAGAGTAACGGATCTACTTCCAGTACCTGTTCACCATTTGCAACTCCATTAAACTCCCTACCTTTGAACCCCAAAAGAGAGTCTTTGTACAATGATTGGATCTGTGGTACTTGCTGAGTCTACTTCTCATTCCCCTTAGAACACTCCTTAAAACAACCTTCAACATCTTCCATTTTATCAAACATGAGAGCATCTTCCTTAATCTCTTTTTTAGATTTCTTAGACATTCCCGGAGACATATTATACCTTGGCTTCCTATCCGGTGGCTCTTTCCGGCAGCATAAGTGACCCATTCTGAGCTACAGTCACTGGCATAAGTTTCAAGAGAGAGAAAACCCCGAGCAAAACGTTGGGCATGAGTTTTTTTTTTCACATCCAAAATACAACATTTCTAATACTACTTAATTTCAAAAGTATCAAAAGTATAAATAAGGAAAAGTATCATTAAATTCAAAAGCATCCACACAATATTACAATCCTACAATCGTTTATTTACTGTAAAGAACATCTAGTTGTATTAAACATGTTCTTTATTGCAAAACGTACGAATTCAAACCAGGATGTCTTTTACTTCTCAACAAAAATCCTCAGAGGCATACCATTTTTGGTTGAACTTACCACAGTGGTTGGAAATCCTGGTGTGAAATGTGCAGCCAAGACTCCCAGCCCTGAAATGCTAGGTCTTCTCTTCGAGGCCAGACTCTTCTTCGAGGTTAATTCTTTTTTATTCATATACTTTTCCTTTTTGAATTTATATTTTGTGTTTATATGTTGTTTTTCTTAGCGTTTGCAATAGACACTTTAAGCTAGTGTTGTAACTATTCTATTATTAAAGAATCACCCAGTGAGTAACCTTTTCTACTGTCCCAACTTGAACGACCATTTTGCCAAACTGGGAGTTTGAGAACCAAAATATTGTTTGTAGCCATCATTAAATTAGTGAATCAATCTAGTCATCTACAAAAATCCAAAAAAAAAAAAATACATGTACGGAGAGTTGTGAGGGAGTGAGTTACCACTTACCGAGCACGACAACAATATCACCGAGCAGAGTGGCTTTTAGTTCCAGGTGAGCTTTAGATTTCAAGCAACCACTAAGTACAGTGGCTTCCAGACGAGCTTCAAACAAGCGAATGCGATGGCACCAGGCAAGCTTCATACCAGCGAATGCCGAACAGAGTGCAAAGGAAGCGAGGTAGAGTAGGGAGGACATGAGGGGTCTGATGAGGCGAGGATGAGGATGCGAGGGGTCTAGGTGTAACATCCTAAATCTTATTTTTGTGCCCTAATAATAATTAAGAAAGAATTATTTGTAATATAAAAAAAAATAATAAAATAAAATAATAATAATAATAATAAAATAAATAAATATAATAATAATAATAATAAATAAATAATAAAATAATAAGGGATGAGGATATGTCTTTTGTCGGCCATTTTTTTTATAATAATAATAATATATTATAATATTATATTATATTATTATAATATATTATATAATTTTATATTTTTTGTGGAGAATAATTATATTATAATATATTATATTATATTATATTATATTATATTATATTATAATAATATATTTTATTTATGAGTGGGAGACAACGGGAATGGAGAAAAAAAATATATATTTATATTATATTATAATATTATATTATATTATATTATATTATATTATATTAATATATTATATTATATAACGTAATGTGTAGATGGACGAAGCAGCGTGGAGGGGTTATAAATACCCCCTCCTTCCCTTCATTTCTTCACACCACAGTGAAGAGTGAAGAGGCGAAGGAGCAGATACAGCTGAGTTCTGTTGAGATAATTTGGGTAACGAAAATCTCTTCTTTTCAATAAATTTATTTCATGAAAGTTGTTCCATATATTTTTATCTTTCTAATGATGTTAATTTTATTCTTATTAGAAGAAATTTTTAAAGTTAGTATTTAGAAAAGTACTGAATTTCGGAAATATAAGTTTATAATAATGTAGAAAGATTTTAACTAATAACTTTACATAGATTGTATTTTTGATTTGGTTATTTAATTATTTTATAATGAATTGTTATAGAAATAGATTTAA
>QFDD01007305.1:0-10376 GCA_006871305.1 Vachellia collinsii
GTTCTGGTTCTAGTTAGGCTAATTCATATACATTTGATTACATTGTGATGTTTCCTTTCACTTAGTGAAGAGTTGGGATCGCTCTACCTCTGACCCCACTCCTCTCTCTTTCTCTTTCCCCTTCCTCTGAACCATCAAAGTATGATTGGTCGATACAGAGTGATCCAACAGTTCACTAAGTAGAAGGAAATATCATCACTAGGTGTTTTTGAATTGAATGAATTTGGAGGTAAATTCATTTCTGTTCGTGAACTATGATGCTTGCGAAATCCTTCTTGAATTCAAGCGATGTGGGGTAGCATGTCGGGAGGGAGGGAGGGAGGGAGTGAGTGGTGGCTATTTGATGGAATTTATGGTTATGGCCTATGGGTTCAATTGGGTCACAAGACGGAGATGGATTCAGTGTGCCTTTGTTTGGGTCAAATTCGTCGCTTTTGTGTTGTTGGGCTTCCTGCAGGCTAAGGAGCATGAACGAGCAGCAAAGCATAAATATAAATGTTATGAAATAAGTAGATCAATTTTTCTATACGTATGATAAATAATACTTTGCTATCGGGGGTAAAAATTATTGAAGGATATACATAAACAGAATTTCAGATTAAAAAAAAATCAAAATTCAGAATTGAGATAGAATGGAATGAAAATAACATTGGTTCCAATTAGATGGCTTTGTGAATAATAAATTAAAACTGGAACGAAATTAATGCCTTAAAAAAAGAATTGGAGCAGTATTTAAGAAAGCAATGTAGAATTAATTCCGACGTCTACAACGACTTATGTATGGAATTGTAGCAGCGAAGCGTCTAAACTACGAGAATTGATTGAGAAGTAATAAAACCTAGGTTTCAAACCTTGGTTTTACAAATAAGTATATGAGAGAGTTTTGTCTCGACTTATGTGAAATTGCTTTTGAGAATTGATTGGCAAACAAACCGTTCGAAGAAGAAGAAGAAGAGAGGAGAGATGATACGTGGTGGGCGGAGGGAGCACTGAAGCCAGTGAACCATGGGGCATGATAGAGATGCTTAACAGTCATGACTGCTACAGAGCAAATGGAAGATTGATTGATTCAGCAGATGAATCTGTCTACTGCTTCAGCCCAGTGGTTCTTGTTATATATATAACAACAGCATTTCGGCCAGCTGAGGCAAGCGAGTGAGTCACCCCACAAATGAGGATCGCATCAAGTCAAGATTCCCTGAATCAGAATGACCATATTATGTCGACATCTCTATGTCATCGCGCTTTTCATTCAACCTCCGCTACTTTTATTTTACTAATATCATAATTCTACTGTTTCTACATGCAAATCTGAATTTTTTTTTTGGCTTGGAATCAGATATTTATATTTTTATCGTGTTTAGATTACACAATCCCTGAGAAAAATACAAACAATTACGCCAATGCCTGGTTCAAAATTAAAAATACAGTCTGTACGTAATAAGTACTTCTCATAATTTTTTTCTTTCAAAAAAAAAATATTATGTTCATCTTCAAACTTGGCTGTGCCTTGAATCTGTGGACATAGCTGCTGCGGTGCCGGTGATCTCGCTCGGCGACTTTGCGAGATGGATGTTTTCCAAGCTGACGCATTACATATTTGCATTTTGGGTTTCTTCTTCACAACGAGTGATTATAATCCGCTGGTTTCGGCCCCCCATCCAAAAAAAAATTATAATATCATATTGATCAATTTTATAAAAGTTAGATAACTAATATTCAAATATTTAATAAATTATTTAAGTTAATTATGTATAATAAATATGTGTTAGTTTCTCTAAAACAATCTCTTTCAGTCATACACATTGAAACTAACATTGCTGAAGACCCTTTCAACATGAGCAACCAATAAATTTTAAGGAAACAATCATGAATTTAAAATACAGATTGGATAGAGATCTTACGTTGAGAAATAGTTGGATCCATAGTAAAAGAGTAAACTTTAAGTTCTCAAAATACATAAACGAAAGTCATCTAGATGAACTCGGAGAGCAGGAGGTAGGATGAAAATTGTATTCAGGGTTCAAACCTTTTTAACATGATTTTTTTTGGGGAAAAAACGACTTACTGTTCCAAAATTATGTTGGATTCGCTCTTCTGTTGAACGACCACATCTATTTAAACATTTTTACAGTGGGGACAAGGACACGTAGTTCAGCCTGGTTTGCCTCAGATGAAACAAGGACGTGTACACTGTTATTCATGGCTTTACAAGAAGCGACAACATTAGTGCGGAAGCGGTAGCAGAGAAATACACAACAATCTCTTTAACTGAGGATGGACCAGGGTAAAAACTACCCCTAGGGACTTACCGCTGCGACAAAATTGCTTGGCTTTACAATGTGGCCTCATGACACCATTGTGTTTCTATGCAACTACTTGCGACTTGGGAGTTAACGTAATGGGACAGACATTGAAAGCAATGCAGCGAGCTGCTTTCGCCAGCTGAAAACGTTCTTTTTCATCCAGAGGCCTCTCGATCACTTTCACAACGTTGGCATCCTACGACCCAACAAACCAAAGCATTCATATACGTTTAAGGAACGATTGAACATGTTGTGAGAAGACCCAAAGCAAAATATCTACCCAAGTTTAATTAATATATTTGGTGAATGCATCTAAGGTAAATCTAGCTCTGGCAAAACGCAATAGAAGAAGGCAAGCCATATATTATCAACAAGATAGCCCGCAAGCTGAGTCAGCCCCAAAGGATCATTTGTTGCTCCTGGATTCTGGTCAGCTAGGCAGCAGTGTATAAATTGCAGAAGATTAGCACCTCTTTTAGGAAGCATCCCATGGGATTAGAAGAGCACTGATCGAATGCTAAAAACACGTAATAATGTAAAAAAAAAAAATACGTACTTTTGGCTGGTGTTGAACAGAAGGCCTGACACTAGCAGTATCACCAATCACAATTACGTTGTTAACGTTTCCCCTTTCATCCCGTTCTGCCGGTGAAGCAGTTGAATGCCTCCAGTTTCCATTAACAATAAACTTGTAGTAGTACCTGAAAGTCAATAGGACTGATATCAAACCGATAACCCATTTTAGTTAACGGCCTCCATTTCAAAGTAGCGGCCCTGGTTAAGATAATAAGAGAGTTTATGTTAGGTGATTTCTCCACTTCAGATGTCAAAGGAAGCTTAGCTAATATAAATTAGATCCATGATAAGAATTTTGGAACAAGTAATACACATACTTTCCTTGGGGAAGTTTAACATCTGCTTCATATCTTATTCCACCCTTGTATATTGCTTTAATTGGTTCTTTCCAATTTCCAGTAAAATCTCCCACCAGTGTTACATCCTGTCCCTGGTATATAGAAAGAGACACGACTAAACGTAAAAATAATTATCAAAAACTAGAATTTAAGGTCAATGGGGCTAAGTAAGCAGTAATAATCTCTTAATAATGCTTAAGATCCAAAGGAATCTGGGTAGCCGCCATGATGCTATAACTCACTGATCTGTTACCTCACTGTCATTCCATACAAATGTGACGGCATGTGTAGGGGGTCCATCATGATTACCCTTTTCAACCATAGCTATAAGATCCCATGTAGCCCAGGCAATTGCTGGCCTGCAGTTATGTCTCCATGAGAAACTTTCCACAATAATAGATAAAATATTACAAAAGGACTCGAAAGATGATAAAAATGGGAGTATATGGAAGAGTGGGAGCATGACTTCTTTTTTGATAACGGAGCATAACTTTTTATGACATGAAACAGAAATTAATCAAGTGATTCCTATTAAATTGGGAATTTTTGTCAAAAAAAAAAAATAATAATAAATTGTGCATTTACTGAATCTTCATCATTTCTTTATGTTTGAAACCGTCAATTGTGAAGGTGTTCATATGGATATGAGCAGTTTTCCTGTTTCAATAAGAATGAATGCCCAAATAACAAGCAGACAAGTAATAAGAGCAACCTGTCAGGCCTGCATGTGTACATCCCAGTGACCCATGTATAAGCTGCATGAAGGGAAAGATCTGTCATCCAGTGCAGGTATGCAATCACACAAGCAGGAGATCGATCAAATCCAGAAGTACATGTAACAAAAACGCGATGGTTTTTCCTCAGCAAGCGCAAGAGAAGCCCCACGCAAAATGGTAATTTTTTCCTCATATCATAAGAATCTCCCGCTCTGGAAAGACCAGGCAAAGACATTATAAAATCAGAAATTGAAATCTGACATGCGGGAAAAATTAAGGTGTTTGATCCTATCTCCACATGACATCATTCCTGATGCTTCCGATTTGTAGCATCAGTGCTCTAAATTTCTAACAGCAACAACAACAAAAATCAATAAATTACATCAGTCAACAACTGATTTCACAAAGTAACACATCACAACTACATTTTATTATTAACAAAATTGACAGTGAAAATTCAAAGACATTTTCACAAGAAGGAAAGATATCTGGGAAGCAGACACTAGATATCATTAGCCAGAATATTTTCACCAAATTACATGTACTAAATCTTATATTACCGTATAGAATAGTTGATCATAAGGATATTATTCCTTTGGCATGATTCATTAATAGATTTGAAATCGATTCCCCAATTCTCAGCTTCAGTTGCACTTTGGAAGTTCAGAACAGCAGTGACTCCCTGTCGCAGAAATTTCCCAACTGTAATCAATGAAATATTGAATGCAAAAACTAAGATTTTATATACAAAGGTAAACTGTATTGCATATAATTTTATTGAATTACAACTCTGAGAGAACTTAAGAAGAGAAAGAAATTCAGTTATTTATGGAACTGCCAGTTGGCCTTGGAATGCATGATCACATCATTAAAAAGTAATGAAGGATAGCACATCTAGGTGCATGGTAAGAAATCCTGCTAACGTATTTGTCATTAATTGACCAAAAAGAACTGTGAAACAAATATATACAGAATCCCAAAATTTTCAATGCACTGCATACTATCTGACTTGAAAATCTCATGATCAAATGCTATGCGTATTTCAGGTATATCATGCATTTCACTTCAACAATGCATTCAGTCAACTGCAATTTCTTTTACTCATAGTTCACGTACACATCATAGTTTATTCAACGTGCAGATAAACATACAAGTTTTCTGCTTTAGGCTTTAATATATTCAAGTTTTGTGATTGAAAAGTGACTTGAGTCCTAACATATTGGTTGTTGATGATATAAATTGGGATTCGGAGACTATCTTGAAATTAAGGTTAGGAAGTCCTTACCTCAACTTTTGACAATGTTTCCACATCAGCTTCTGTTTGTATACATGATCCCACATATATTTGCTCTGAAATCTAATAATTTACACGATGGCAGTACTCATTAAAATCTATCCTCATGACCAAAACTAAAACGAATGTATTACACTATAAATAAATAAACTCCACACCTTAGTATAGCGCATACCAAGGGAGTGATCATAGTATATCTCGCCTTTTGAACGATCCAGGGCTTTGACATATTCCTCAAGTGGGAAACTCCCATGAGCCCACTCTTCTTCATCATACTCTTCATCACTAAAGAATTTTATCTCCTCATTGAGGATGACAAGTTCATCTGGATTGCCCAATAACTTGCTTCCTTTTGGTGTTAGAAACTTTGAGTTGAAGGTAGAAAAACCAGAATTCCCAGAGCTTTCAATAGATGGCTGTAAATTTGAAGCTAATAATGTCTTGTTCCAAGTGGCAATAGGAACTTGACCTCTATTGACTTCTATGTCAGAATCATTTATCCTGTGCAGTAGATGAATAGGAAAAGGAGACCTGGGCCTCTCCAGAACCATGCTTAAAGGGTTAGTTTGCCCCTTTAAAATATTCCTGATGAAACCAAAAGACTGAGAATATATAAATACAAAACACTATATGGTTTCTGCATCAAGTATATGGTTTATTCAATCAAACTACACGCTTGTTACATTTTAAAAGGGAACCTGATGGGAAAAATATAAGAAAGTGCATATAAGTTTAATCTATATAAAAGTTACCTCAATCACAAGTATGCTGGATGAAAATTGACAGCACTGTGTTGGATCAGTGAATAATCTAGTTTATCCAATAATCACATGCTAATTATATTGAGACAAAGAACCAAATAACTTCAACACAAATAACACAATCAAGTGCAAAATGTAACTGATAGAAAACAAATAAGGACATAATAAGCCACAGATCTAGCCCCCGTGTCCGTCATGAACTAGCACGAAATTCCAGATTGATTGTCAATACATTGAGGAGTGCAAAACTTAAATCATCCAGGAGTCAACTAGATGATTCACAATTATTAGCTGTGTTCACAATAGTAAATGCAAGTATTACCATTATGCTCAATCAAAACTTAAACATACCGCGCATCTTCAACGTTCTTAATCACAGCAAGCTTATTTTGCGATGAGTCACCAGCTTTCTTCAAAGTGTCCCCGACCATTATGATTCTTGACTTCTCTGCATTACCCTACCACATAACGACAAAAAATTGAACATCGAAACCAATTTACATTAAACTTTCATATTCGGACATTGTAGAACAGCAGAGATAATGAAAATGGAACACAGGATACAATATTACCCCTTTCTTAAGGGAATGAACGATGATTTTGCCGTTAGCAGTGACAGCGAACCGGATCCCCAGTGGTTTCTCCAGAGTGACCAGATACTCGTTTAGATTCATCTTGGGTGCAGAAGAATTCCCAGACATTGCCAAAACCCTAACAGTTCCGCCATTGAATCGAAGCTTCTTTCTATCAGCAATTGAAGGGTTTGCTTTAAGCAAACACCAATCCTTTGCCCAGAAAGACGAAGAGTAGCTGCCCGACAGCAATGGCAAAGGACGATCGAGAGCTACGGGGGCGATAAATTGCAGAGAGAGCATAGCTAGGAGAAGATTATGCGTCAAAGGGCGCTTAAACCCAAGTTTCCATCAGAGCTTTCTGTGTATGATTACGTATATCCTAGGCTAAGCTACAGAGGAAGGGAGTGGTATAACTGGAAAGCTCTGGCAATTGCCCGAGCAAAGCCACAGGGTTGGGGTAAGACATTCAAGGTCCACGTGGTGATTGCGTCGGACCGACATGAACCAAGTTCGACGGCTTTGGAGCCAACTTTCCATGCCACGTGGAAATATCTTTTTCCAATGCAAAGGAAAAAATCCCCATGTCACGTGGCATTTTGTTTTGAAGCGAGTATCGGAGGCCGATTAAACGGCCACAGCGCGGGAAAAATTTACCCGCCGTTTGGGCAGTAAGCGGGTAGTTTAATTCGTTGTAGGATGCGGGAATCCAGATATACGCTGAGCCGGAAGAGTGCATGGGTCTTGATCGAAAAGCATTCATTCTTAAGAGGATAAAGGCTTAGAATTACTTTTTATTTTTTTAAAAAAAACTGTCAGAATCATTAATCATTCAAAAACGTCTCTAGGATACTATTTCTGTTAAAAATAGAGAAAAAAAAAATACTATTTTCATTAAAAACTCGTTAAATTTTTGTGTGGACCCACTGAGTATTTTTAAGTGTGCCATGTCACACCTAATGTGTCAGATTTCTCTCGTCTCGTTCCTGTCTTCCCTCACTCAAGCTACTGATAGACTGAGTCACTTCTCTCTCCCTTTCTACTTGCAGGCCCAAGGGTGTGCAATTTCCTTTCATGCGGCCTCTCTCTCTCCCTGAGCCTGAATAAATTCAGAACACTAGAAGAAAAATAGGGGCATTGGAGATTAAGAATTTGAATCTCATGAAACTTTGATAGCGTCGTCCTCCGAACTGAAAAATTATTCAATCCCTCATCGAAAAAAAACTCACTTCCTAGCTTCCTATCGTTCATTACTCAATGAAGTGCCCAGAGGTCCCGTCCCATCTTCCTCTCTGCTGATGCCGAGATCCGAGACACCCGCTGGTTCTAGCACCGCTCCAAGACTCCCTTCCAATGGCTCCTTTGTTTCCCCTTGGATACCCGACTAAAAGTACTCTCCTTCTCATGTCCTCCTTCTCTCTCATGCTGCGTAATGCTGTCAAAAATGACAACGACGATGAAGATCTCAGCTTTCTCGAAGAAGCTGATGATAGCTCTGCCTCCCAGCTTCATTACCCAGATCTAGATATTTTCGACAATAATAGCTCTGCCTCCCAACTTCTCCGGCTTTGACGAGTCAGATGCCAATGCGGAGGAATTCAAAGAACCGAAGGTGGATGACAAAGGCGTTGTTGTATTGAAGGAGAGTAATTTTTTTTGTGAAGAAAAATCAGTTTGTGATGGTGTGAGTGTAAGCGCTCTGGTGTGGTCACTACTCCATAGTATGCTACGGCCGCCACTGAGTTGAAGAGCGAGAATGTGATTTTGTAGTTGAGAAACCGTGAAAAGATGAAACTTCGCTCACTTCCTCTCCGCATATGAATGGAGACATAATTTTCATCAAAAAATTCCATAATCTCTAAGGGCAAGAAAAATCACTTTGTGATGGAGACATAATCACTTCGTTCCCTTTTTCTTTTGCCCCGTGTATACTGATTACATGGGGTGTGGGTTATATTAGGTGGGAAGAATGGCAGGCAATTTGCAAAGCCCAGATCGGAGGCGTTTGAGGAGAAGAACAGAGTGAAGCTACTGAGTTACAGAGGAGACAATGTGAACAGAGATGCATTTGACAAGAAGTCAAGAATTCCACCTGCCACATCCACTGGTCCAACTAGGTAAAATATTCCACCTGATAAGCAGTTAACGGATCAGGCAAATTAACGGCCATGGCATTTTATGACTGTTTTTGGATGATTGAAATAATTCTTTTCAAAAAAGAAAAATGGTAATTTTAAACATTTACCCTTCTTACAAATGTTATAGAATATTTAAGATTTGCCATATTCATCAAATGAATCTCCTTGAACTTGCACAATTTATTTCTCCAAATAGGAAGTTTAGATTCATAATAAACTTGATTATCAATTACTTCTCTGTTATTTAAAAAAAAGTTCATTAATTGTTGTGCAATAAAAAATATCTTTAGTGGTTCTAATTAATAGCAACCACAACTATCTACCTAAAGTTAGTTCTTCTTGTGGGTCATAAATTTTTTTTTTAAATGATGAACATTAGAATATAATTAAACATAAAAGAACGTCACAAAGATAAGGCAAAAGAAATTCCTATACAACTATCTAATGGCTCTTGGACTAAATTTCTTAACAAAAATACTGCCGTATAATTAGCAGGCTTGGGATTATTTCTGGCCCTGTCTGAACATTGCAGGCAGAGCTTTTAGGAATCAGAACGAACGCAAGGCCCTGCCCAGGCCGTTGACACTAACGCCGAATCCAATCAAGTCTTGCCTGTACGGCAAATAAGACCTTCTCTTGTTCAGTTTGTTCAACTCCTTGTTCCTCGTGTAGGGAGCTTCATGAGCCGAAACCTTCTTCTTCGTTTTCGAATTCTCCCCTCTCACCTCCTTCTTCTTCTCCAGGTTGGGCCCTGAAGATGTCGGAGTTACGAACACAAACGAGTCCTTCCCGTCGCTGTTGCTCCGCCGCAGCAAATCCAGAAGCTTCCACCTTTTTGACGACGGCGGTGATCCTGTAGAATTGCTCTTCTTCTGTCTGCTAGGCGAAGCTTTGGCCGAATTAGGAGTCCAAACGCAGTAACTTCCCGGTGGAATTTCCTCCAATTCATCCACACCCGACGACGATGAAGATGAAGACGGCTGATCATTATCATCGTGAATCATCAAATTCCTCATCGGGAATTGAAGAGCCATGACATGATCCTCCTCCGCACTTGAGTCCCGACCGCGGTCATCTCCCCCATCACTCTCATACAGCGTTAACAGGTCTCGATTGAAGACCGGGAAAACAGGGCCCTCGCAGCCATCGAGGAAGACGCCGTCGGCAGCCTTCCGAAACGTGACAAATTCAAAACCATTATCGAGTGGCTCTAGGCTGCGAAAGTAGTCACGGTTAACTCGATCGGCGATGTCTGCTAGTTTGTCAGAAGTGTAGCTGCTGAAGCTTGGACTCATCATCGAGTCCACACTTTCTTCTCGATCTTGCTGATTCTTCATTGGCTCAGGATCAATCAATGTCTCGATTTCTTGCTCTTCTCACTTCAAATCTGTTCTCTTTGAGTTTTGCGGGAATGAGAATGGGCGTTGATTTATATTTATACGAAGGGCAGCGCGGGGAAGTGTTGACAGTCTATTGAAGAAAAAAATAACATTGGCGTTTGAATGGCTTCTGACAATTGACTAATACTGGATTGCAACTTTCTAGTCACGCCAAATGGATTGATAGGTGTTGAGGAAGTTGATGAATATTTTTATTTATGGAATAATTTGGATTTTTTTTAAAAAAATATTAGTAAGCCTTATACTTTATTGGTAATTTCAATGTTTATGCACGT
>QFDD01007306.1:0-10171 GCA_006871305.1 Vachellia collinsii
AAAACGTACTCTCACCTTTGCAGAATCAATGCTATTCTCATTTATGCCTCTCAAGATGTTTGCCGCCTTCACGGCCTGTTACTGCTTGTTTGAGGACTCGTGGATGAATAATAAAATTACATATTAAATATATAGGCAAATTGATTTTTTTAATCGAGAGAATGAAACCGTGAATTTGGGAATAAAATAATGAATAACGAAACAGCGTGTGAATGCGATGGCATGCATTGAATTGAAATAAATTGTATTGAAATTGGGGCGAAGCAAATAGGAGCAATATAGCAAACGACTATAAAATAAGAGGAGCTGAGTTTGACTGTATGACTGACTGTATCTTTCTCTTTCCCATGAACTTTTTCTTCTCCATAGAAGCCATCAAAGCCCACCAACAGTGCGCACGCTCTGGCTTCGCTTCTCAAGGCTCACGCACCCACACTCTTTTCCTGCTCAACACTCCCCACTCTTCACATTCAGACCCTTCTTCTCTTCTTCTTCTTCCCCATCCATTTGCCCACTATCGCTTTCACTCACTCACTCCCTCCCTCCCTCCTTCTTCCTCTATGAAGAACTGCTTTTGTTTATCTTCCACTCCATTTCCCGCTCCATTCCCCCTTTAGTTTCTTCGCTGCTAACTCCATAAATTCATCTTCCTGAACTCTCAACAATCTGTGAGTTTGCCGTTGGGGCTTTTTTGGGTTTTGTTTGTTTGTTTCCTACTCTTTTTCCATGGAAAGGAAGCAAGGTTTCTTCGCTACTCTCAGAGAAGAGGTAGTTCGTGGACTATCGCCGTCGCGTTCTCGGGCTAACAGTCCTGGGCGAGCCAGGTCGCCCATGTCGGGCTTGCTTAGGAGGAAGAAGCAGAGCGGCCATACCTTTGTGGTGAATCCTGATTCCGCGTTGATCGCGAGATCCGGGAGCATGAGAGTGTTGGGGGAGACCTTGACGCCGCTGATGGAGGGACCCGACCCGGACGGATGCCAGAACGGAGATCCGAGGAGAGTTGGTTCGGGCCTTGGCCAGTGGATGAGGGGGCAGTTTTCTCGAGCTCCTTCGGTGACGTCAACGTCTTACAAGAGGTCTGATCTCAGGCTTCTGCTCGGGGTGATGGGCGCGCCTCTGGCTCCACTTCATGTTAGCACGTCTGACCCGTTGCCTCACCTCAGCATTAAGGATACTCCCATTGTTAGCTCTCTCTCTCTCTCTCTCTCTCTCTCTCTCTGAGTGATGAATGGAATTCTTTTCCGCTCAATTTCATTTAGGCATTTTTTGAAGTATGAATGAATTCGATAAGCTTATGGCTTTCTGCTGAGCAATTCTGTAGCTGTTTTGAAATTTTGGAATACGATTAATCTTCCTCTCTAAGTAATCAACAAATTACTTGTTTTAAGGTACACATTTAGTTTGGTGTACGCATTGTCGTATTTTGTATTTTGGTAAGATTCATTGTATTTTTTTTTCTTACCCTTCCGATTCATTGTATATAAAACCTTACAATTTCTACCTTTATTTGAGCTATTTTTGTGTTTACCTGAAATAGTTAGTCGTGGAAAAAAACTGAATCATACGCGTTTTCGTTATTCCAGTTTAAGCTCAAAGTTTTTGACTCCTACGAAATATTGTAATTTTTTTTTTCTGTCAATAGCTCGCTAGTAATGGATACCGATGATCTCAAGTTGCTTTTCTTTACAGGAAACCTCGTCTGCACAATACATATTGCAGCAGTTCACGGCAGCTTCTGGTGGGCAGAAGTTACAGAACTCTATCAAAAATGCATATGCAATGGGAAAAGTGAGAATGGTGGCTTCTGAATTTGGAACCGCCACAAGGGTTGTGAAGAATAGAAATGCCTCTAGATGTGCCGAGTCTGGTGGGTTTGTGCTCTGGCAGATGAATCCTGACATGTGGTATGTAGAGCTTGCCGTAGGGGGGAGCAAGGTTCATGCAGGCTGCAACGGGAAGCTTGTTTGGAGGCACACACCATGGCTTGGGGCTCACGCAGCAAAAGGACCAGTGAGACCACTGCGTCGTGCACTTCAGGTTAGGCTCTTGAGTTTCAGTTTTACTGCTGCTTCTCTGTGTTAGCTCTTTTCCTCTGCCTATATCTTATCCTGTACATGTTTGTTTAATTAGGGTCTTGACCCCAGAACCACTGCCAGCATGTTTGCGGCTGCCAAATGCATTGGGGAGAAGAAAATCAATGGTGAGGATTGCTTCATCCTTAAGCTTTGTGCTGATCCTCAAACACTAAAAGCACGGAGTGAGGGTCCTGCAGAGATCATCAGGCATGTCTTATTTGGCTACTTCAGCCAGAAGACTGGACTCCTTGTTCACATTGAAGATTCTCATCTGACCCGCATCCAATCTAATGGGGGTGAAGCAGTTTACTGGGAAACCACAATAAATTCATTCCTTGATGATTATAGACCTGTGGAAGGGATTATGATTGCTCACTCAGGTCATTCTGCCGTAACACTTTTCAGGTTTGGGGAGATGGCGATGAGCCACTCCAAAACAAGAATGGAAGAAGCCTGGACAATCGAAGAGGTTGCATTCAATGTTCCAGGCCTCTCAGTAGATTGTTTCATTCCCCCAGCTGATTTGAAATTTGGTTCTGTCAGTGAAGCTTGTGAGCTTCCTCAGGATGAAAAGGGAAAGAACTCTGTAGCAGTGCACAGGGTCAAGGTTTCTGCACTGGAAAAATCACATAATGGAAGCACTGATAGTACGGCATGGAAGATGGAAGTCTAACTGTGGCTGAGGACTAGGTCAATGCAATTGTTTATATAGTGTTTGACTACTGATACTCATAGAAGTGATAAGATCTGTTTGGATAGCGATTTACATTCTACATAGTAAGTATGAAAAAAGAGTTTTATCTCAATTTGCGTAAATGTGCTTCTTCAACATCAACACAAACAAGCATAGTTGGGATTCAGCTGGTTTCTTTTTTTTAGTCTACCTGTGCCTCTATTTAATCTTTTCTTTTTTCAACCAGACCTGAGTGGATTTTCATACTCTGCAGGATCCAAATACAGAGTTGGAGCTTCTTTAACCCCCTAGGAATAGTAAAAGTAAGGACTAATTTTTAGTTTGACTTCCATACACAATGAGAAGGTGGTGATGAAGCATTGGTTTAGCGGAGAGAGAGAAACTTGAACTTCACAACCTAGTTTAGTGTTGGTGGTGGTGGTATTAAAGAACCTTCCGCCGACTACAGGTGGTTTGACACTAACATATCAGTTAACGCTGGTGTTGAAGGATATGCTGATTCCGTTTCTTTCTGTGCGTAGGAATTGTTTCTGGGTTTGGATTTGATAAAAAGGGTGTTTTTTGGGTTAGCCGGAAAAAGTACTCTTACCTCTAGACCGAACTCATGTGATTTGGTTTACAGCTGTATTTTTGCTCTTTTGTATTTTTCTTATCTGAATTTGCTCTTTTATATATTCAGTGCTTCTGAAAATGGAATGTAATGGCCAATGAATGCGCATGGGACATTTTGTACAAAGCTTTCCATTAATTGTGGGGAATTGATGTGTTTGCTCTTAGCCCAATGATAGCCTCGAAGTTTTTCTCTTTTTCAGAATATATATTCCAATTCTTAAAAATTAGTATGCGAGCCTTATCTATAATATTTTTAAATAGATGGTTGCTATTGCAAATTCCACTCAAATTTTTGCTTGAATTTCCTGTCTGCTTTTTTGAGATTCCATTTGAGTTAGTCCACTTCTTGGTGTAATGAAACTTCCCCCCATAAAGAAAGATTGATTAAGGAAACCCACTGCTCTTAAGCATTGATACAATTTCGCAATAGGTGTATAGGATCCTCCTGTTGTGTGTGTCTTCCCGTGTGCAAAGATCATAGAAGTTTTGATCTTCTTCGGTATTCACCATCTCCATAGTTCCTATAAGATATTATTTCCCTGATGCTGTATACCTGTAGAAACAAAATGATAGGCATAACTAATAAAGAAACAGCCGTCAGTTAAAGGTTTTCAGAAATACATATTATCTCCTCTCTTTTCATGAGGTGTGTGCACAATCCTCTGAATAATATGGGTTTGAAACCATCTGCTCTTCCCCTCAACAATGTGTTTCGGGTTTGGGACTGGTGGTGGCGGCTGTACACATCATCTTTCTTTATTGTTTTTCTTTCTTCCTCGCGCAGCTTTATTTAATTAGTTGTTTATTTTTTGACGTTGTTATTGGCCTACTGCTTTTTGCAAGTTACTCTCTCTCTCAATCCATTTGAATAGAATGAAAGTTTTTTTACTTTTATTTATTTGGTGGAGCCAGGTACCATCCTCGATTTGCTTCCTGTGCACGGCCAAAAAAGGAAAGAGAAAAAAAAAAAAAAAAGACAAGGGACAGGCTCCCACCTCATGAATGTGATTGGTAGTTTTTTAAATAAAAACTGGATGGATTCCATTAGTAGCCAACTACAAACAAAGGGATGCTAGGCTCTCATCAATTTTCATCTCCTATTGAAGGGACCATGGATGATCAAAGATATAAGAATTACTTTAAATAAAAAATGGAAGTTGATTGGCTCCTACCAGCACAGCGGAGTATGGCTTCAAATTCATTTTATGTGATGTATTGTACATGAGAATTTCTATTAGGTGAGAGCCAAAAAGGGATAAATGCATATAGTCTTATCTTTATGAAACAGAAAAACCATTTTTAATTAGGATTTGAACTTTTAACTTTTAAATCACATGACAGCAAACAATTTCAACGTTACTTTGACGCTCATCCACTCAAAAGTACAAAATAGAGGGAGAGGAAATTTAATGCGATTATAAGTGTCAAGCAATTGACATGGTTAATGAAGGGATTGTACGGCATTCTTTTATGAAATTGATCTAATGATACTAGAAGAATTAACTTTCATCAAACATCAAGAATGAGAGAAGATGAAGAACAGAGCAATACCCATGATGCAAGAACGAGTGATGGATATTGGATGTAGAAGAGAAGGTGGGAACATTAATAAAAGTTTGAGATGAGGATCTTAAAGAAGGAGACCTAACCGTTGGTGTTAATCTTAACTACACTTATCTCATACTTAAATTCATGCATGTACTACACAGATCATAATCATGGCAGCTAACTCCACTCACCCAAATCAGATAGGCGCTTTGGCAAGTAAGTGTGATGTGTGAGAAATGAGGTCAGTGATGGAGACTCCTCAACCAAGTTATGTTGCCATGGTCCATACACCTAACCCATCTGAATCCATCCCTTTACTCGCAAAAACGTGATTTCCAAACCTGTAAAAAAAAAAAAATTGGACTGAAAACGACCACTCTCTCAATTTATTTATGTGCTTATTTATACACCTCAATATACATATAGCATGGGAATGAAAGAAATTGGTTAGCTAAAAGTCAGAATTGAAGGTTGGCGTATGGTTTAGTGGGGATGGATGCATATGGGAAGGGAAGCTTCCACTGTAACAACTTGTTGTATATTTAGGGACCAAACCTAGTTGTCTCGTTATAGCCACCGGGATATATTATCTTAGTGTAATAAGTCGTATGAGTTAAATAATTAATCTATAGATGTTAAACAATTGGTTACTAATACTGAGTATAAAATACTTGAGTGGTTTTTTTTTTTGAAATGTTCATTTTAATCATTTGCATTGGAAATAAATTACTTGTTGATAAAAAATCATGTAGTATATGCAATTAATTGGAAAAGGCTCAAGAAAAAAAAATTATTACCTCTAATCATAAATATAAAAGCTAACGAACAGTTTTATTTTAATTCTAAATATGAGATCTCAACTCATTTTACCTTTTAAATTTATAATTTCTTTTAAAGCATCCTAATAGATTCTCATAAAAAGATAATTATAATGCACGTGATTAAAAAAGAGTATTTCAAGAAAATCAATACATATTTATTACAAATAATTAATTTAATTAATTTTTTTTAATATCTATAAGTTAAAAAATTAGAGTGAGTATAAATACAAAAAACAGAATAAATTGATATATCATATTAAAAACTAAAACAAACATCTCTTGTATTATTTAGCATCGAAACAAATATCATGCTTCATATCTTCGTGCAACACCTTAGCATCTAGTAAGGTGAGTGGAGCCACCTAAAACAGTTTTACAAAACGATCACTATATGATTGATTCCTTTCCCCCAAAAAGGAAATCAAATTTCTACGCTATATTTAATTACAGTTATGAAAGCCAATAATTAACATATAAACGTTGGCTTACTATCGCAAGGACTTTAACCTTAACATTTCTAATCCCAGCAGGTATTAGTCTCAAGTTTAAAGTGGTTTTGAGATACTCTAGGATAAAAAAAAAATGTTTTTTTTTTTGTTTGAGGTTTGTTTCTCCCATTCAGATTTAAGAAAGTATTGCTAGAACTGAACTGAGTGTGTGCGATTGAAAATCCGGTGGGTAATTTCATGCGCGGTCATCCTCATGGTCTTCAGATGCATAGGCCTAAGAGAAAGTGGAAGAAGAAGATGAGGTGAAGTACATGGAAGTTCCAGAGAGACAGTAAATGGCGAGAAGTTGAAAGTATGGGTTAGGTGTGCTGTTCTGAGCTTCCTCAACCTTAGGCTTCGCACTACACCCATCGCATTTGAAACAGGGAACAAAAAATTATGATCTTTTATTTCATAGACACCACATGGTCAAGAATTCCAAGTAAAAAAAGCAACATGAAAATAATAATGAAATTCATAGATTAAAGTGCCAGGTTTTAGACTAATCTTGGTTTGACTTGCTTGATCGCATCTACTTAAAGTTATTGATGTGTATTTAGATTCCAAAGTTGACTTGCCAATATGAAGCTACCTAGGTATAATCAAAACCCACAATTCCTGCTTACTGTTCAATTATTTTTTTGCCCCAGCCAACCAACTTGGGGAAGAAATAGGAGTGAAGCCAAGGATCAGTAAGTTTGAATCCTTGAACGCTGGTACCGATTCTACCTTATAATATAAGAAGGGTTTAAGTCCAATTTTGTCCCAAAATTCCAGCAAGGTGCAATCAGCATCCTTAAATATGTTAAGGCATAATATTTCTTTAAATGTTTTTTATACAACTATCTATGAGATTATGTCAAATTTAAGTATTGTTCGGCTCAATTAAAATTAACTATTCCAAAGCTTCTTCTTCTTTTTTTTTTACAATCACACAAGCTAGAATTTAAAAATTTGTGCTTAAATGGCCAAAATCAAATCCTAGTAACCATGTTTATCATGATAGAAAAGTCTTTACCCTAATAACTAATGACCGGTGAATGAACAGTCAAACGTTTGGATCTGTCAAAATTGAATAACACTGCACCGTTCTTAAAATATTATGGAAATATTGCGCCTTCAAATACTTTTAAGATGGTAGTACACATGAGGGGATGCTTCTTTAGAGTAGATATTTGGCAACAACATGCGAGCATTGGACGTGGAAGAATGAAGAAACTGTAGAAGTACCAAAGTGAATTGGAGTTTGACCAAATGAACCCCATTAGTGAGACATTAAGTCACAGCACAATCATAGGATTGCTTCCTTATTACAACAAATTTTTCAAACTAAAAAAAATGGACAATGGGAACTTCAAAGAGATGCATCAGTGGGTGCATGCGTGGTGGTGGAGGACTCAAATATACAATAATAAAGTGTGCAACTTCATCTCAAACATGTTAAAAACAACAATGCGGATAAATAAATATGAAACAGAGTGAATGGACATATGAGTAGGTACAAAAATGGGAAATTATTATATATGGAAGAAATAGGGAGAGTGTCGGCAGAGGAAGGAAGGTAGGAGTTAATATACGGGAAGGAGAAGACAGGGAATGGAGACACATTAATGAGGAGAGATCTGAATCTATCAGAGAAGGTGGGGGACATATATGGAATTAAAAACTGATATAATTGCCATACCTTTCTCCTTCTCAACTCAGTATCCCACTCTTCAATCATCTTTCGCTCTCACTCTTCTGATTCACCATACCTTCCATGTGCCTCTATCTATCTCTCTCTATCTACCTCCACGCTTGCTCCTCAGTATTGTGTTTTGTCGCCACCTTCACTTCAATTTATTGTGTTGCAGAGAAAAAGGATGACATGCAAACTTCTATCTCTGCAGAATATTGGATACTAGTTCAGTTTAACTATATAAATCACAAACCGAGGATGTGTTTTGGCAGGTTTGATGCATTGAAAGGTGAGAAAAATCAGTTCACTAGCTGGGAATTTTTTAGCTGTTACATTTTGATTCTTGCCCAAAAAAAAAAAAGCTAGATAAGGATGCAGTACTAGGTACAAATATTCTTGAATGGTTAAGCAGTAATAGATTATGTAAATATTCCTCCGTCATAAATTTAAGAGTTCTTTTTGTATTTAATCTATACATTTTTCCTGTTAGTCCCTTCGGTGGCCTTCTACTGTTAGCTAGCCCTCAAAGAAAGCACCATGGTAGTGTGCACAAGTATTTAATAAAAAATACATTTTAAAAGCTAACTGTTAGAATTAGATAACTCCAAATTTTACAAGGCAGTTTGAAAAGGGGGAACAAAAAAGCCTTCAGAGTAACATTCGGAGATCTAAGGCTCATGATAAAGATAATTAACTTCAATTTTTAATTGAAATTTTAAGCAGGTTGAGTTCAACTCTCTAAAAATAGGGACAAGTCTTGTAGTTAAAAAACATCTGTGAACATATTATCTATCAAAAAGGCCTCATTCAAATGCATACTCTTACAAGATATGGACTATGTTCTCATCAATTAGACTAGGGCTTGAGGTGTATATCAACTTCACCTTTCTTCTTTAAAAAAACGAACACTGGATACATTACTAACTGGATCAAGCTTTTATAAGCAGAACCACCCCCCTCCAAAAAAAAAAAAAATCCTCCTTCTAAGGCTTGAAGTGTATATCAACTAAGGCCTTCTTTGGTTAAGCTTTATTAAAACACATTGGGCCTACGAGAAGTATAGCCAATTTAGTTTCTTGGTTGGGCCAGAATGGGCTTTACTATTAAATTGTTCCCTTGGAGATTACCCTGTTGGTCCAGATGAACACTTTTCAAAATAAGGATATGGGCTTTTGACCAAAATAAAAAATAAGTATGTGGGCCTTAGCTGAGTGAGCATGTTCGTCATGGCACCACGTAACCATATCTATGTATGTGTGTTCCCCGCCAAGATAAATTTAGGAAATTCCAATTATTAAAAAAATGTAACCATAATAAAGTTTCGATAATAAATGAGTGGTATTAGAATGTTATCACTTATTGTATCAAAACTTCTCACTTATCATATGGCTTTTTGGTAATTATATTCATTTTCTGAAATTTATTGTAATTCTCACATAAATTTAGAAACAAATTTCTCCCTTTATAAGATAGCAGAAGCTGTACGGTTGTAATCCCAGCCTAGCTGGCCATAATTGAAATTCACCTACCAACAGGAATGCATGTTCCCCGTATCTTCGTCATCTCAAAACAATATTTGAGGCCCTTCAATACTTCATTTTTAAATTAAACCATCCGGATAAGCTCCTTTTATTTTTTTGGGCCACCAAAAGATAAGCTTGTTGTAAAAAGATTGGAGGAGGTTATGGCCATATTTGCATTACGTTGTAAAAACATATTCATATCAGTTAAAACAACTTACATGTGGACATGATCTATGTAAATATGTTGGTATTGAACTAAGTCTTTGCATTCCATTAAAAAAGATTTGAATGCTTGGCCATCATTACTCATAATAATCTCTTCCTTTCACTTGCCCTTTATGCCCTTTCATTCATTTTGCTGATTTACTTTGAGCTTCTAGCTTAGGAGGCTCTTGTAAACGTAACAAAACTTGGTTTGACAACATGTTGCAAACGTGCAAGTCTACAATTTATGAGAAACTAATTCTCACATTATTTTGGTCAGAATGCTGGCAACATTTTGACCAAATCCAAAGCTACTACTCTAGCAAGGCCAATTAAATTAATGGAGGAACGAAGAAAGTGGTGAAATAGAAAGATAGAGTAAGGAAAATAGGGTACATATATAGAATAAAAATCCTCAGAGGTACAAGAAAGATGTGGCCTCAAGATCCTCCCAAAAAGAATGCAAAGTCAAATAATGTGTACTACGACAGGTCCAGATACATGCTCCATGTGGCTCAGGCCTCACAA
>QFDD01007307.1:0-10736 GCA_006871305.1 Vachellia collinsii
TGTGTGTGTGTGTGTGTGTGTGTTTGTTGATGTTTAAGTGTAATAATCTCCTATAAATAGGGTGGAATTGTTTTACTTTCTTTATACATATGGGCTAAAGTGTAAATTTGTTGGAGAAGTTTTTTGTTAGAAGCAATATTGCACTAAACAATTTTTTAGGAGTCATATTACCTTAGAAATTTTAAAATAGAGCCATACTATTATATTTTAATCTAACATAAAATAATATATTTTAGATTTAAATTAATTTATATAATATATTTTTAATATTAATTATATAATTTTTAATTAAGTCAAGTATATTATATTTTTATTTATTATTTTTTTTATCAAAATATATTTTTATTTATAATAACATATTTTATTTTATTGATAATAGGCAAAATGACATTAAAAACTAAATGTTTAAAGATAAAACGTTAAGAAAGAAATATTAGGAAAAAAAAAGGAACTCATAAAAGATGAAATAAAAGAGCTAGGAACATGGATATCAGCATGGATGAAAAGAGATAGAAAATTGAGAATGTCATTCTCAACAATTCCTTTTGCACAGGTTTTAGAGAATTGTATGCGGATGAACATCTTCTTTGCACATAAAATTTGCAGCTTGCGACTTCCATTGTGTGTAAAGATATCATAATTAACAATCCAACACAATTCATCTGTGCAACACGTTAAAAGGAACATTTGAGGGTAAGAAAATTTCCTTGTCCATATTAGTTTGTGTAACATGGAGTTGTTATAACATATTATCCCATGACTTAAAAAATTTGCACTACAAAAAAACATCGAATTTTCAACAGAATTAGTCACAGATAATCGAAAATTCCGTTAAAAAAATCTTTATGGCAAACTCATTCCATGACAAATTCCATGGCAAATCAAAATTCCGTCAATAATTCTGTGGTTAATTTCATGTTTTTTTGTATTGTTGGTTCTGCTTAAAAAAAATCCGAACTTGAAGAGAAGTTAAAATGGAGATACACGAGGGGAAAGTAAATTGGAGTTCCAGTCTCCTCTAGTATTTTAAAAAAACCCTCCCCTCCAACCAAACACACCCCCAGAAGAAAATGTACCACGAAAAATCTTCGTCTGATAGGCGTTATTGGTGGGAAGCACATGTGAGGGCCATAAATTTTCAAAACTTGAAGTAAATCAGAACGAACAAACCAACCAAGCAATTAGGACATGCTTTAGTACAATTTGTTCACATGATTACATTGAATTGCTCACCTCGGAAAATGTACATCCATTTTAAAATGTTCCAAAATGGATGAGAGGTCCCCTCTCTCATTTCCATTTAAAAATGGAGCTTCTCGCATGACCTCTCTCATGTCTTTTTTTTTTTTGAAAAAAAATGAATGTGAGAGGTGATGTAAATACTCCTGTGATTCTATCCAGAATGTTTTACACAGACAAAAAAAAATCTTAAACTTCTCACACGACCCCTCTCATGTCTGTTTTTTTTTTAAATGAATATGAGAGGGGATGTAAATTGATGTAAATACTCTTATGATCCAGTATGTTTTACTCAAATCAAAGAAAATTTTAAACTTTATTATCTATGCTATAAAATTTAAAATTATTTTCAATTTTAGCCCTATTTAATATCAACAATAATACATGACAATAAAGTTAATGAACATAAGCAAAGCAAATCATAGAGTTAGTTCGGAGAGGAAAAACAAGGGACGTCAGGGACATAAACTATCTACGACAGCCTGACAAAGGTGTCCTCTATGACTTGACTATGGCCCCCAGCCAGCATCGTCTACCGATCAGCCTCAAATGGCTGGAGGTGTACCATAGAGATGGCACCAAACTCATATGTGAAGATGGGCAACCTGGAAGGTCCTGCAGTGTCCGAGGGCACAATTGCACCCTTGTCTTTGACCCTTCTCCTCTTCTGGGGCCCGGCCACTTCCTCCCTTCGAGAGTCCTGAACGGCCCTGCCCTCGCGGGCGACTATCCCAGCAGGGGAAGCACGAGGAGGAGAGGCACAGACTGGCAACACAGGAGTTGAAGCCGACAAATCTATGACACCAGCGGAGGAGGGAGCGACGGCATTAGTGGAGGGGACGGTTGCCCTAGACCTTGTCTCCACGGGGTGAAGGCGGCCCTTGATTTCCTTAGCACTCAGGGCCAACGTCAGCCTCCCTTTGGAAGGTGTGGCCCTGTTCTTCATGGCCACGCGCACTGTCAAAAAGAAAACCCACTCGATCGTCAAACACCGGCACCAACCTCTCTCGAGGATGATAACCAAAAGAAGTGAAAGCTTACCATGGGGGGAGTCAGCGAGTTTCAGGAGGAGGCAAAAATCCTTGTGTTCCTTGGTGGCCCCCAAAACTACTCAGAGGCTTTCCTCGTTGGCCCCCCTAAGCCTATCCTTACTAGGGGAGGTTGCAAGAACAACAAAACATTCTCGTCAGCGCTGTCCACGAGAAAGACCATAAAGTACGTGTACGAACACTTACCCTCAAAGTTCCATGAGGAGCAGACAGGGGCACCGACAACGACGACCTGACGGGACTATACAAAGACCAATCGTTCAAACCAACCCCTGTCGTTGATCTGCTCACCGGTGATCAATGGAGACGACCCAAGACGAGGGGTCAGAGTAAAGAAATCGTCTTTCTTCTTGGCCAGGTAGTAGGCCGAGAGGAGATCGGCGACGGTGAACTCCAGATCCTCCCTTAGATCGACAAAGGCCTCCAGGGATATGATGATACACCAGATGTTGGGCATGGGTTGGGCAGGGGCTACGTCAGCGAACCTGCATAAGTCGGCAATGAGAGAGGGCAGAGGCACACACACCCCATACCGAAAAACTTCAACAAACAGGCTCATCCACCCTTGGACGGGGGTGCTCGCAGATTCCTCGGCACGAGGAACCCTCACCTCAATCGAACAGAGGGAGGGGTAATTGTTGTGCAAACATTGAAACTCTGCCTCCGAGAGGCAAGACTGGGAAGAGGCTGGACGGACAGCGGCACCACTCGCTCGTGTGCGGCGAACCAGGGTCTGGACTTCTTCCTCGCCCCCCAACTCTTGGTCGAGGGACGGCATTGAGGAACTGTCCTCCATAGAACTTGCCCGGAGGGGAACAGATCCAATAGAAGGGTCGAAATCAACAGGAGTACCAGACATGGTGACTGGCTGTAAGGAGAAGGTGAGAATGACAAGAAAGACGAGAGCGAAGAACAAGAACAAGATTGTGGTGAAGCAAAAGAGAAACGAAGGCCAAAAGACAACTTATGGAAGATGAAAGGTTGGGAATCGCGGGAAATGTCCTCACGTCTGGGGAAGCTGCGCCCCATTCTTACGCCTTAGGAAGTCGTGCCAATTTGAACCTAGCCGTTAGATACCCAACACCATGAACGACCCCGATCACACCACGTCTGTACAAGAAATGAACCGTCACCAACACCTGCCCAAGCCCAAACGACATCGCATTTCATACTCTTCCTGTCCACTTGCCGCAAACAAAAAGAGTGGGGGATTATTGTATGCCCAAAAAATGACTTTGGGCTCAGCCAGCCCAGTAAGTTCACGACGGCCCAATTGCCAGCGACAGTCTAGGACAAGGCCCAACAACTGTCCCCTTAACCAAGACTTGCCAGGAGCCCTGCGCCTGCGACCAATGCCAGTGACCGTCCACCCAATGAAGCCAACGTTCGTCTTCGATCCACACCCCCACGGATGTCGGACCAGACCGTTGTGATCCACAAATTTAGCATCCACATGGCTTAGATTCCAAGAGCAACGCCGTAACTGTTCAACGGCTAGCAAACCATGAGTTGATCTATTTTTTTGGCTAAATGGGCCAGCTTTTTGCCAACCCAACCCCGCCATGGATTGGCAGGTTGAACCCATGTTACCGACTCTAGTAAAATCCCTTATATTTGACCTTATCGTAATTCTTTCTTAATTTTTTCCTCAGATAACCATCTCAATCTTTCTTCAACATCATCATCGACAACTAAAACTTTAGAGCTTAGTTAACTATGTTGAGCAATCAAGTTAGTAAAGGGATGGAAAATTAAATTAATAATCAATTTGACCAACCTAATTTCAGGCTGGGAAGCATTGGAGGGATGAAAAATTGATAGAGATATTGGACTCAAATATGGGAGAAGCTTATTTACACGATGAAGTGACAAAATGCATCCATATTGGTTTGTTATGTGTTCAAGAGAATCCAGAAGCGAGGCCTTCCATGAGTACTGTTGTTCAATATCTAAGTAGTAATGATTCAGTTTGTTTGCAGAATAATA
The DNA here is from genome assembly GCA_006871305.1 of Vachellia collinsii. NCBI lineage: Eukaryota > Viridiplantae > Streptophyta > Magnoliopsida > Fabales > Fabaceae > Vachellia > Vachellia collinsii. Next base: position 4,275 of record QFDD01007307.1, read on the forward strand.
TTCCTCATGAACCAGCATTCTTCATTCATGATCAAATGGATCCAGCAACCATCAGAGCTATGGAGGCTTAACTTATAACCAACGCTATTCAAAGTTCGGTAAACGAAATATCTGAAAGTATATATTTTCCTCGTTAGATCACAATGCCATATTTGGATTAATTCTATACATCAAGATTAAGTACCTATAATCATGATGCTTTTTATTGATTCATGTATACTTGACTGTCATAGTAAAGTAATTCATCAATGCAATCTTGATTACATTACAGTATATTACAACAAATTATAATTAGGTAATTCGTATATTACATAAATTTAGCTGTATGATTTAGATTCAAGCAATAAACAAACATATATACATGCACATCTAAATATTTAATCAATAAATATTAAAATATTCATATCCTTTATTTTTTTTGTCTTGAAATAAGACTTAAAAAGATTATTTTTATTTTTATTTTTTAGATAAAATATAAATTTTATCCAATAGCGGGTTAGTTCTTGGGATGGAGCCAAGAAAACAACATACCTAATCCAACAAGAAAGAGAGACAAAATGGTATTAAATTTCGACTTGCAGCAACATTACAATAGGAAAAAGGGAAGTGTCAGGCTGTCAGCTACGAAGCTAAAGAGAAGAAGTACAGAGATGACAAAGAAGAAAAGCCCAGTCAGAGTGAAGGGTAACAGGTAGAAGGGAAAAAAAGGGGAGGAGTAATTAGGTCTAGTGAAAGGGTAATCCTATGATGAATTAAGATTTAAATATGCGCTATGAAAGATATAAATATCTAATATTTGACAGTGTTTTAAAGATGCCAATATCTAATAATAATTTGACAGTGTCTTAATTAAGAGGACATATAATAATTCTTTCTATATCAACCCACAGGTCCGAAGCCAAATAATCACCGTATTTGACCCAACAGCTATTACCCCATAAGCCCAATGCAAATTCTCATTAACTCCATGCATTACATAATTTAACACCATACCAAATAAATATTCTGTAATAATAATTTTGGTGTGTGTATATAAGTATTGAATGAAAGTTCTGAGTCTTTTGTATTTGTAATCCATTAATCGTGGTTTTTTTTTCTCTCTCATGAGTATAATAACCTATTGACTATCCCTAATGTTTTTCTTTCGCATTTCTTTTGACAATTGCTGAAGCTTTTGTTGGTGCATTAATTATTATGAGTATTATTCATCTTATTTGAATTGATAACAAGGGGGTTCATGTGATGCAAGTGTACATATATAGACATTAATGACCTTTTAGAATTTTGAAAGTAACTTTGGTGCTCATCAAAAATAATAAACTGAACTTTTGATTAAAGGTTTCCTTTCAATTCTAAAACAATTAGGCCCAATTCATCCTCTCCCCCCCCCCCCACACCCCGGGGGGGGCCTCGTGGAATCGACTTATATATCTACAGTCTAGTATTTTATGGCATACACCATGGCTGGAAGAATAAATGTGAAAACTGAAAAGTAACTAGAAAGTTACTATAAAAAAAATTGCAATTTGAAAGATGCATTGAACTCCACATTTCAAGAAATTGATCTCTTGCTTCTTTCTTTTTTATGAAAAAATTTTAGGCAGAGTTTGGCTCACCGATAAATCAAAGGGCAAGATGTCTGCCCGGTCACACATAACCTAGTCGCCTATCGAACACACTGCCATTTCTGGGTAACCTTAGTGTGCCTAGATCATTGCTGCGGTAGAACATTAACCATGTCGGAATTAGCTTCAAATTTGCAACTTAAATTATCCGGGTATGAGTTACCTTTGCCAGCGTCACAATGGTCTCAAGAATCGAACCGTCTCTATTTAGTGAAAGTGTACAATCCTTTAACAGGTTTTTTTTTGGTACAAACAATCCTTTAACAGTTGAACCTATGGACTAGTGATTAAGAAATTTATCTCTTTACCAATGGACAAAGGACAATTCTGGTTTGGGCTACCATCGCAATATGGATAAGATCGAGCTCGGGTAGCTAATTTGGGCTTGTCTGAATGAGAAATGCATTTTTACTCGTTTTACTATCAATTAATATACTTTCTCATTGTCTTTTTCCAATACGTTCTCTCATCTTTCTCACACGGACCTATCCACTTATGAATAAGAATATATTTGGAAAAAAATGGTATATTTCCTACCTATTGATTACTTGTAATTAATTTTACCTAGATTCTTGAACGACACGAATGGAACATTTTTGAATGAAGAGAAATCCGGAGAGAAAGTACCTCAACATGTTTGCTTACATTATATACTATATCTAGTTTTTAATACAAGTCATTTGACTTTTTTTATAGATATTAGAAGTTAACTAAACTGTTATATTTATCATTTTTCTTCAAACTAATTTTTCTCCAACCTTCAATAACTGAAATATTTCTTTCTCAGGTATAAGTCTGTCAATAGCGTCTTTGACCATAATGAGAACTTGAGAAGATCCACTACCTTAATAATCTAAAAATACAAATGCATGTATAAAGGTTGAGACTACAGATACACATACACAAACAATAATCTGAAGTTTCTCGCGGAGGTATAAGTCTGTCATTGCTGCTGCTGCTGCTGCTGGTGTTGGTGGTGTTGTTGTTGTTATATATGTAGATTGCGACATGTGATCACTACACACACACACACAAACTATAATATGATCTCACCTCTTTCTAAGTGACGCTAAGAGTCAATCTCTGGGTAACACAGTGAAGTCCCAAATTTTGTAGCATCCATCAGAAGGTTGTATTGAATTCACTGTCCATTACTCACAGAAACAACATAACAAGTCGTTTCGAGAAGATAACTGATTTTAATATATTTGGAGAGTTATCAATAACCCTTAAAGAACTTCGAGAAGAGTTTGTTGTCATATTGATGATAGCCAATACTAGATTAATAACTAATACTTGAGTAACAACTATCCATAGAACTTGTCGGATTCAGCAACAATATTTGTTTATCCCCGTTACCAGTAAAATACTTTGGGTCCATTCTTTCTACACTTTGACCCAGTGAGGTTTTATGGTTGAATCTGCAAAGCTGTACAGTAGATTCTTTACTTACAAGTCAAGAAACAGTCCCTAGGGGCAATGTTAATAAGAAGCTTAGTAGAACATCCACGAACTCCTTCCCTGCTTCAGCATACAGTACTTTGTGCTTCTTCTTGTCTACGACCAGAGTCAAGGAAATCTGATTCTTATTTTCGGATGAAGACATGATGTTCTGGGTTTTTTTTACAAAAATAGTAATTTTAAATACTCATATACTACATTTTAAAAAAATCTTACCAATATATTATAGTCAAACCCGTTCTTAACTTGAATAATTTTAACTTTGTACCGAACTTGTTCAAACCAAAAATGTGTTCAGTGGGACTAAAAAACTATTTTGTGAACCCGTTCACATCTTGAAAGAGTTTTAATTTTTTTTTTTTAAAAAAAAAAACAAGGCTGCCAAACTCAGCGTGAACGAGTTTGGCATTGTTCACACATTCCAAAATGCCGACAACGTGTAGCAGAGAAGAGTGCAGGCAAAAAAAAGATGGCGCTGTGAATGAGTTTGGCAAAATTTAAATTTTTTTGAAAGATGCCATTTGGCAAGATTTCAATTTTTTTAAAATTCAACATATTTTTTTTTAAAAACAATTTTCCAAACTCGCCCAACATTTTTTTTAAAAAATAATTTATTTAAGAAAAAGGCAGACATGAATATTTAAATTAAAAAAATTTATTTGCCTTAAATAACTAATTAGCCCATTTTTTTAATAATTTTTTGATAATATTTGGATAAAAAGACAGATATGAAAAATAAAAGGCATTTACAATTTCTCATTTCTCTCTTTATTTTTTAAATTACAAAAGGTAAGTGAATAAATTTAAAATTGAAAAATCATTTCTGTGTTGATTCAATGTCCTCTTCATCTCTCATCAGGTCTTCAACAATCTTATCACTCTTGAACAAGATTCAATATCCCTTTCCTTTCTCCTCTTTCCCTAATAATCAAAGATGAGATGATTAGATAGTAAATGTATAATCATGTTCAATGATTAAAATAAATGATATACAAAAAATAAATAATTGAAAACTATTCATTAATAAAAAAATAAAGACTATTCAAAAAATATTTGAAGGATCAAGTGGCCAAGCGACGGGCATTGTCAACAAGTGCTTATACCATATTTTGGAAGAAATTGATAGCGGAACCTTCAAACATCAAATTCTCCAAATACCAAAGAGAGCAGGTTGCAGATGGACCAAACCTCCAGTGGGTACCGTTCAAGTTGAAGTCGATGGTTATGTCAATAACCATAGACATGCGGCGTGTGGAGGAGTAGCTAGGGATTCACAAGGAACTGGTTGGGAGGTTTTCAGCAGAGTTTGGGCTTCCTACCTACCACAGCGACTCAGCTTGTTGCCATATACGTAGGGATACTCTTTTGTTAGTCACATGGATTTACAAAGATCCATTTATACACCGATTTGCTAGACACAATTCAGTTGTTATTGATTGATTGTAGTTCCTTTCACCCACTTTGGGAGGAGGTTAATGTGATTAATCTTTGATCCTATCTAATTGAGATATTCAAGTTATCCATGACCACAGAGAGGCATTTAACTGTGCAAAACAGATAGCAAAAGCTAGTCATGCACCTAGCTTGTTGGAGGTGAAGTACTTTTTGGAACCTCCTAGCTTTTGTCTTGATCAACTTTGTAGAGACTAAGTAGGTAGTGTGGGGGATAGAGGTCCCTGACTTTTAGCTTGTTTGTACTGTGAAAATTTTACAAGCTTAGCTTGCCTTGTTATTAAAAAAAACAAATAAAAATAAAGGCATGATTTTTTTTGCTCAGAAAAATAATGGTAAGAAGAGATTCATTAACCTAACAAATAGTAACTTTCGGTACCACATCTTGTTCTCCTTCTCATACATTGTGATCGTTGCTGCAAGTTAACCTCTTCATCAGGTTGAACTATCTCGTTTATTTGCGAGGTTGCATTTAAATCAAACCAGGAAGAATCAACCAAAGAAACGGATTGTCTAGGAGTAATAATTTCTTCATTTGATGGTCCACGATAGTCATAAGTGGAACCACGGTATTCAAAAGAAAATAAATTTGGATTATGAAGCAACAAAGTAAATGATGGCAAATGAGAAGGATTTGATGAGGTGGAATGGGATGATGCTAAAGAGGATGACATGTACTATAGGTCAAAATGATAAGGACTTGGAGAGGAAAAGGTGAAGGTTGTTAGTGGGGACATGTAATGCAATTGACTTAAATGTTGGAGCTCTTTCAGTCTAACAATTTCTGATATTAATTCTCTTGCATGGGACTTTATAGTAATTTCCCCTAAGATATTTTATTGAATATTAATTTTGTCATAATATATTTTTTGAATTTTTATTAAATTCTATAACATATATTTATAATAATATATTTTAATATTTTTATTTTATTGCACTATTTAATTAATTATAACAATATTTTTCTCAAGAGCAATAATGGAATAATAAAAATGGTATATGGGTAAAACTTAAAAAATTTGACTCCCATCTAGAAAACCCAAATTTAGAACGTAACCAAAATTAGGATATAGGAGGAAAATAGACGGGAGGAGAGAAGGCATTTAGCTTCCACTTCTCTCTAATATTTTAAAATAAATGAACAGAATGGACCATTTTCCCTTCCCTCAAACTAAATACAGCTCATGGCATTAAAAGAAGATGGACAGTGGATAAACCATATGGACGCTTTTTCTATAAAAAGCTAAATACATTTAAAAACTGGGATGCCCTTCTGAGAGGCATTATTGGCAGCTAGCACATGTGATGGCCATAAATTTTCAGAATTAATGTGCCTCCTGGACAATCCATTTAATGAGAGTAAGATGTGTGTACCTCCCGGACAGAGTGGCATCAAATGTGAATGCAACTTGCGTTGTGCCTGTAGGGTTGTTGTTGCTGTTGCTGTGGATCAGATATCGCCCGTTTATTTTAGATTTACGTGATCTAAATTTAATTTTTTTTAAAAAAAATTTTTTTTTTAAAAAATTATTTCTTTTAAAAAATTATTTCTTTTAAAAAATAATGGTTAAAAGATTATTTTTATATTTTAGTATATATATACTGAAATAATTCTTTTTGAAAATATAGACTTTGAAAAAAGTTAAATCTAAATCACTTAAATTAAATTCAAACGATAAAAATTTAATTAATTCTCTCTGTTAAACAAACTATTCAGTAGAGTAATTGGTTATGTTGTTGTTAGACGACAAGGATTACAAAGAAAAATGTCCAAAGCCGTAATTTACCAAAAACAGGTTGCACTTAAAACAAAATATCCAAAGCCCTAATTTACCAAAAACAGGTTGCACTTAAAACTTGGCTACCGTACACACGTGAGAGGGGTCCCTCTCGCGTTAATGCTTCTCGTCGTGATAACACCTCT
>QFDD01007308.1:0-14952 GCA_006871305.1 Vachellia collinsii
CAACAGTTTGATAGTAACTATCACTGTAGGCTTATCAGTTATATTGGATATTTTTGAGAAAAGTATATTGCCAGACTTAGAGGACTTGCATGCTTTATTTTTATTTTTATGATTCTACGATGAAACCAGACCTATCATTAAAATTGGTCTTTTGGTATATCTGAGACATGATGCACTTATGTGATGAAAATATGGGAACATATATTTTTGAGAAAAGGTTTAATAATTATTCTGATTTTTGTTGTTGGTGATTTGTGGGTAAGTATTGTGCTCTAAGTCACGTTGATACAGTGTTGGAGAATAAAGATTAGTGGGCTGGGTTATAACCCTGATGTTAAATTGTGCCCTTGGTCTTATGTGTGGATTTGTGGGCGATGTTGTACCCTGGATCCTAATGTATTAATCTGTAATATGTAATATAAAGTTTTTGTGGAAAAAAAAATTCAATAACCATGGTTATTTGTTTAATAAATGTTAATTAAGTTAAATGTCTTGTTTAGTAGAAAGGGTTCTTTCAGCTGCTCTGCTGCGTTGTGCCATGGAATAGAGAGCTTCAAATGGGCCATTTTTGGTAAGTAGAACTGGTGATGCGGGATTAACCGAAAGGGTGTTAAAATATGATTGATTAATTAAAACTGATACAATTGGGATGGTCCTTGAAGATGTTGATCCAATGTGATTTATGCCTAGTGCTTTGAATGCCAAAGTGAAAAAAATTCATCCAAGCACAGGTGTTATGAGAGTAACTATGACTCCTCTTAAGGTAGTCAAATGCCTCATCATCTAATTAGTGATGAATGGATTAATAAGATTCCCACTATCCTTGTCTACTACCAAAGCTAAAGGAACGGGCTTGGTAGACAAAGCGAGGGAAAGAAACCTTGTTGAGCTTGACTTTGTAAAATGGCTTCATAGGTGTAGGATAAGTGGGACCTAAAAATGCCGAAAGTGATGCCCCTACCTTTAACGTTATTTTACTATTCCTTGAATCAGAAGTGAGGCATCGCCTTTCTTTTTTGACCCAAGGCTCGCTCGTCAGGCCGATCTGACATAAGACATTATTAGGTATGGAGTTTGGTTGGGGCAATACATCTGTTAAAAGATAATGCAAGTGTCCTATGATGAGCTCAATGAGAAAAGAAATCTCGTGCGGAACAAAAGGGTAAAAGCTCGTTTGATTTTGATTTCCAGTAAGAATACAAATAGTGAAAGTGTGGCCTATCAATCCTTTAGTCCTTCAAAATTTAAAGCTAGGGATGTCAAAAAAGTTGCCATAGGAGTTGGCTTGTGGCAGCAAAGCGTACATAGTGACGTTGCTTTTTGATCCTTCGACTCTTCCTATCCTTGTGAAGTGGAATTCACAAAGTGTTGGATTGTTCACCCAACAGTAGGTTCATTTTACCCTATTGATGACATTGTCACATTAGCAATTCAATCTAGTACGAGAGGAAATATTGATTCATACAATTGGTCAAGGTCATCGTGCTTGGTTGAAAAGCCAGTGTGGCACGAAGCTACTGTGCGCTGGATTATAATTGAACACCTCTAGTCAGAATCTACGCTATAATCATGCTCTCACTGTCTATTTGCAGAATAGTGGTAGGGGTGAGTGGCAAGGGACGCCATGAAGAAATTCCCATCCAGCAGTAGGTAGAACCCTTTGTAGACAAACAACTTAAATATACAAATGAGTATTGTAAATGATAGAGTGGCCTTGATGCCATGATTCACAAGTCACTTCGATTCATCCCCCAAAATCCAACCCTAACTCCAAGCCAGAGGGTGTCCAGAGGTTAGGCAAGTTCGCGGATGCTCAAACCAAGTCCCCGTCGACCTGGGTGAAGTCCCACAAAGGTCCACGTGTGGCAAGCCTTTAGAAAAAGCTTAGGGTCAAGTCAAAGGCCACAAAGCACTGTGGCAAGCCATGGGGAAGCATGAACTTGATATGAGAATTGGTTCATGGAAGGTGTGGCAAGCCTTGGGCAAGTATGGGCCAAGAGTAAGGAGCAAGGTCAGGCAAGCCTTGGGCAAAAAGCTCATATGAAGTTAGGGCAAGATCTTACAAGTCCATCCTGATTCTAGGGGTGGGGAGGCTTGAAATTAAAGGTGAGGTTAAACATATCATTTCGTAAAAAAAAAGTCCCATGCTCGTGAAACTCTTGAAATTTCCCGTATTGCACCTTATGTATGGGTGAGAGGTTCAGGCAAGGATAAGCAAGCCAGAATAGTTCTAGGTTAGGTTGGGCAAAGCTTGTTTAAGGTACGACCAAAGTTTTAAACAAGCTCAGACTAGGTTTGTTCAAGGTGTGGCAAGTGTGGGCAAGGTCCATGCCATACTTTGCTTGACATCAAAGGTAAGGTTAAACATGTTGTTTGCGAAAAAGGATACGAGCCCTCGCACGCATTCATTTATGTAGCACTTGGCACATTATGTAATGCAAGGACCAAGGTACTAAACGGATGCGCGTGGACCCTTGGTCAAGGTTGAGGTAAGTGTGAGCTTGGCAAGCCTTGGGGTAAGAATGGACTAAGCGCGGGCATGTGTGGGCAAGGTTTGGCAAGCTTGGTTAAGGTCTAGGAAAGAGATGTGGCAAGCCTTGAGTTCTGCTTGGACTATGTCTGGGCAAGTGTGAGCAAGTTTGGCAAGGTAAAAGGTTCAGCAACCCTTAAGGATGGTTTGGTAAGGTTCCAAGGTAAACCCGCAAGTGCGGGCAAGGTGTGCATTGGACAAATCTTGGAGTAGGTCCGAGCAAGTGTTGGGCAACCTGTGTCAAGGTGTAGCTTGTAAATGTGGGCAAAATGTGGGCAATCCTTGTGCAAGTGTTGTACAAGGTGTGTGCAAGGTACAAACCTTGAACAAGTGTGGCCAAAGTGTGTTAAAGGTATGGCAAGCCTTGAGCAAAGCTTGGACTAGGTTCGGGCAAGTGTGGACAAGGTGTGGCAATCCTTGTGCCAGTGTTATGCAAGTTGTGGCAAGTCCAAGCAAGGTGTGTGCTGTAATCCCCTAGGTAAATTAACCTCATAAAAAGTATACCAATGACTATAAATTCCTCAAGGTCCAGGGCACAAGAGCTGTGGGTGAGACACCCAGCCCACAAACCTAACACAATATCAATGTGACTCAGGGCACAAAACTTGCCCACAAGTCACCAACAAAAATTAGAATAGTTATTAAACCTTTAATTAAAAATATAGGTTCCCATATATCCATCACATAAGTACACCATGTCTCAGACATATCAAAAGACAATTATTAAAGATAGGTCTAGTTTCATCATAGAATCATAGAAATGGAAACAAAGCATGCAAGTCCAATAAATCTGGCAATATACTTTTCTTCAAAAATAATATAACTGATAAGCCTACAGTGATAGCTAATATCAAACTGTTGGCTTCTTCCATTCACATCTTGAACCACTAAATTCCTTTCCTGAAAATGGTAAACATCGATAGGGTAAGACATAAAGTCCCAATAACCAATAATCAATTCATAGAATATACAATAAAGGATTATAAAGTAGTGCTGATATGTAATACTCAAACAAAATTAATGTTTCTCATCCAATAATATCAAACTATTGGCTCCTTCCCTTCACACCTCAAACCACTAAATTCCTTTCCTAAAAATGGTAAACATCGTTAGGGTGAGACATAAAGTCCCAATAACCAATAATCAATTCATAGAATATACAATAAAGGATTATAAAGCAGTGCTGATATATAATACTGAAACAGAATTAATGTTTCTCATCCAATACAATCATATTCCACAAGTAATCCCTCCATCCTACTCCTCCATATCACTCCATGACGTGGATATGGCTTAATGCACTGAGCAACCCTGCCAAGGTCCAGCAGCAACAATAATCCAACTGGTCCCCCTTTATTCTCCCTCCTGGGTCTAGAATTAAAGAGTGTCTAGCCTCCCACCTAGGTCTAGGTCCAGCAGCAACATTAATTCACAATTTATTCTAACTAAAGACAAGTTATAAACAATTCATCGTATACCTTTAAGTAAAACATATACTTTCAATAAATGAATTAACCATGGTTACCTAAACTCCAAGATACTCGTGAACTCAAGACATGAAAGCACTAACCACATTCAAATCAATCTACACAATGATATAGAAGCAAATTTAACACATGAATTAAATATTTAACTTAATTATATTCATTTAAAGTCTCAAAATAATTATTTAAAATTCATACTCCTCAATATACTCCCAACTATTTAACTAACCTAAACTTAATTATTCCTCTCAATCCAACAATTCAATAAAAACGCAAAGTTGCTAAATATAGATCCTTAATTTATTCAACATTCTAAACTTGTTAAAACTTCAAGAACATCTTCAATATAGCACTAGTAAATTATTTAACGTAAATTTAATAGATGCAAACAATCTATATATATAAAAGAAATTATAACCTACTCAAATCAATTATTTATTTTACATTACTAAGACACTCAAATCACAAATCCAGATCAGAGAAAATTAGCAATTAATCCCTATCTATCTTTCATTAGATTGTTATGGCTAAAATTCAATATTTGTCTAATACTCTGAACCTAAAAATTCATCTAATTAGTATCATATTACTATCATTAGAAAGAGAAAATTGTTTAGAAAAACTTTTATAAAGGAAGTTTAATTAAAAGAAGTAGTTTTGATTTCCTAATTGATCCCACAACGAAGTTCTACTCCTTGAAGCTGCAGCTCGACGCAGTGGGGGGAAAAGACATGCTGGGGAAAAGACACGCTGGGGCATGTGATGCACTGACCCACGCCTCTCCCTACTTTATATATATATAGATATATTACTAAGGGGCCACGTGCCCCTATTATTATTTTCCCCTTTTTTTCCTGTTATGTTCTTCCTTTTTATTTTCTTTATATATATATATATATTTATAGTTTCTTTAATTCATATCTCTCATTTAGATAAATTCTTTTTGACTCAGATGATTACCTAACAAAATATATTTAGCATAAGTATTATTTCTAAATAATAAATAAATCCTTTAAATAAATAATTATTTTTTAAATATAATTAAATCCTCTAAATAAAAATTAGGATGTTACATGTGCAAGCTGGGTAAGTGTGTACAAGGTGTGGCAAACACTGGGCAAAGTGTGTGGCAAGCCTTAGGCAAAGCTTGGACTAGGTCCGGGCAAGTGTGGACAAGGTCTTTGTTCCTCCTAGCCTGGATAGTAGTGCACATCTTTTCAAAGTCCGCAATGTCATTGATTGCTACATGCTGCTTCACTCAGGCCTTACTTTATGTACCATATATTTGGAATGAAGCATAGTCATCTTCATGAAGATCTGTTGAAAGCCATTTCATTCACATTTTGTTGCTTTAGACATGCTCATTCATCCCACCCTAGGTCAAGTTCATTATAGGATTCCCTTCGAACTCTAGAGGATGGAAGGCATTTAAACCTTTACAAATTGCATTCCTAGATGCTCTCTCCTTATCTATGTTTATCTCTTCTACAGGAATTGATTGGCTCGATTAAACTCTGAGTGGCACCCACACTCTTTGATTCAAATTGATTGTTCACATTCTCGAGAATGCCATGCTGGTATTTCCCCCTTGGTTCACTCCTCTCCTACTCCATCTTTCACATCAATCACATTAAAGGAATTCCAAAGTACTTTTATTTTTTAGGGTGTGGAGCCTAGATTCTTGCAAGACAATCTCATGACTGATATCAGCTTGACTCACCTATGTAGATATGAATGGAGAATTCTAGTAATTTCCAACTCAATCAGCTTGAAAAATCAGTCCAAGAGGAAGAGTACAAATCTAAGGACAATTATGAACAATAACTCACCATGGTATATGCAAAAAGCCTTTGGCAAATCAAAGATTCCCACACAAGCCACTACAAGTTGTCTACCACAAGTTTGCCAATTCTAGCTACTTTTAAAAGTATGTCATGGAGGAAATGTACTGTCTTTATTTTGAAGTGTGCTTAGCAATGTAAGTTTGTTGTTATTAGAGCATCCATCTTTATATAAGGAGAGCCTGCCCAAAAACGGTTTTTTATATCAAAATCCTTGTATTTCTATTATGGGCCAAAACAGGAAAAAAAGAAAGAAAGTAGGTTTATATGAATTCTCTCTCTAAATCTCCTCTTTTTCTGAAAGGCTGGCATATAATATTTTTCTCATCTACAGATATTCAAAGTATGCTCACTTGCTTCTTAAGAGTAACTCTCCTATTCACTAGAAAAAGAATTTGACCATCATGTGTTAATGTTGCTTTTGACTATCTCGATTCTCTAGTTCTAATTCAAAATGATCAAAAGTCCTAACACGTTTTGATATAGGCCACCACACTTTGATAACTACCCCATTTATGAAAGTTGTTCTCCATATAGTCAAATATAGGTGCCCACATCTAACTTGAACATATACTCAAGGCTAATTTTCACTTAAGTCTATGCATAAATGTTATGAAGGCGACAAGCAAAGGTCTCAATGGACTCAGAGGGACATGAAGACAAAGGAAGGGGTATAAAGTCAACATGTTACTTTAGAATTGTAGTTGTGAACAATTTGTAAAGGGCTCTGATTGGTGGATCTATTGATTAATTTATCATAAGCGAAGACTAAGTATCAAACTTATCTCAAACTAAGCTTCGGAGTATATCCAACCTACAATTGGTCTCTTCTACCTCACAATCAATTTGGGGTAAAAGGCAGATGGAAAATTTCAGTTATGTACCAAAGAGCTTGCAAAGGGTCTTTTAAAAATAGCTCATAAACTTGACATCCCTATATGAGATAATTCCACTTGTCTAAAGAACAACAAAGCAAGATGGGAGACATCGGGAGCAAAATGTTAACAAACCATCTTCAAGAATCTACTTCAACAATTAGGACAAAGTCATGTCCTCACAAGTCTTAGGCAACCCTAATATGAAATCTCTAGTGATGTCATTCCAAAGGGCCTTAAGGATTGGCAAGGGTGCACACATCTCAGTATTCCTCTTCTTTGTCGTAGCTACGTTGCAAGTGTGACAGTGGGAGACAAATCACATGAAATCATGCTTAAGAGAAGGCTAACATAGGCTATGGCTTTCTGGATGCCAAAGTGGTCAGCTATGCATCTTGCAAGTAGTTCCTATATGAAGAAATCATGTATCAATGTGTAAGAGACACAACTTAGATCTTTTGAACAAGTAGACATCATTCACCAAGAAATCCCCTTGATAAATGATACAAAATTTGGCATGTAGTGTATTATTCATCCTCTATCTTGTCAAATCCAACAATGTTGATCATCATGATGTTAAAGATGTGGATTTGTCAGTTGAGGGTATCTACTACTTTATTCTCTACTTCTATGAAGTACCATAAATGTGAATTCCTGAATGCACTCAACAATCAACCTATTTGGCATGTTTGATGTTCAAGTGTAATAGAGAGTTTAGGAACTTTAAGGCATAATGGTTAGAGTAAAGGATGAATTGATAAAGATAGAAGGTAGTACTATCAATGCATTATTAACCTTCACGATAAAGGAGGCAACAATGTATGTCGTGGCTTAGGACGCCTCAAATTCCTACCCCCTAACATGTATATCGTTAAGGGTGCAGAAGGCTTGAGGCTACAGAAGTCCAATTAAAGTGCTAATAAAAGGATGCTAATTGATTTGACCAAGTTTTAGTACAATAATCCATGTCCAATTACATGTTTTTAGAGGAATTAATTGGTTTTAAATGCATGTTTTGATGTGAAGTGTAGTAATATATAATTAAGGGTTTGAATTCTTATTAAGCACTTTAGAGGTAAAAATATCAAATTGCGTATCAATTTAATTAATTCTCATCTACAAAAATATCAAATTGATTTTTCAAGTCAAAAATTCAAGAGGAAATATCTCCAGGGGACTCAATTTTGAGAAAATTGCAGAGGAAGGCCTACAACTGTGCATTTTAGCTTTTTGGTCTGACACAAGCACATTTAGTTCGTGACTAAATTGCTATTAGGTCGTGACATAAAAGTGCCTTAGAGATAGAATCAAGTTTTCAAGCTTATGAGAAATCAAAGTTTTTGGGTTCCAAGGGGAGTATGGTCGCAAGGCTGAAACTTAAAGGAATTGATGGAAGAGCACCACCAAGAGTGGAGCGTGCGGCTTAATTTGACTCAACACGGGGAAACTTACTAGGTCCAGAGCTACTAAGGATTGATAGATTGAGAGCTCTTTCTTGATTATATAGGTGGTGGTGCAAGGTCGTTCTTAGTTGGTGGTGCAATTTGTCTAGTTAATCCTGTTAACAAATGAGACCTCAGCCTGCTAATTAACTATGCAGAGGCGATCCTTCATAGCTAGCTTCTTAGAGGAACTACCGATAGAATGGTTTGGTGAAGTGTTCGGATCGTGGCGACGTAGGCTGTTCACTGCCAGCGACGTCATGAAAAGTCCACTGAACCTTATCATTTAGAGGAAGGAGAAGGGGTAACAAGATTTCTGTAGGTGATCCTGCAGAAGGATCATTGTCAATGCCCCACAAGAAGAGTGACCCGTGATCCGATTCACAGAAACCTCGCCACTTACAATACCTAATCGTGTATTTAAGTTGTCTGTAAAGGATTTTACCTACCACTCGATGGGAATTTCTTCAAGGTGTTCCTTGCAACTCATCCACAGCAAGGGTTTCACCAAGGACACATGCCTTTGGGGGTTGAGGCCCCTACCTCTGGTCGACAAATGGACGGTGGGTTGAGCCCCTAACGCCTCCTCGAGTGTCAAGAAGTGGGTTTTTATGGTGCTCCTTTATTTGCCCACAACTTAGTGGCTCGGAATTTTCAAATTGTCGTCAAGTCCACTTACATGCATTATCTAGTTGGTGTTGAATTAATTGGATTCTCCTCTCTTTTTGGTAGAGATTGTTGTGATGCCAAATGTGAATGGACTTGACTTGGTGGAGAAGTCTAATATATAGTTTGGTTAAAGAGGAAGCAAAGAAGTGGAGACCCATAAAATCAATGCTTTGAGGTTTTAGGCTAAGATTGATTAATCTCAAACCCACTTATATAATCTCATTGGTGCTTGATTAATTTGATTTTCCCTTCTTCAAAAGAGATGTTGAGATATCAATTGAGAGTGGACTTGACGTGTGAGTGAAAGAAGTCTCATGTGAGAGAAAGGTTGGATGAAGAAGAGGTAAAAGTAGAAGGTCTATAGCCTCACTGCCATAAAGATTTCGGTTTAATAGAAAGTAATGTAAAATAAAATGATAGGACAGACCTTACCTTTTCTTCTTGACACATTAAAACCAGCTTTCCTTTGACGACATAAACCCAAGCCTATCAAGATGTTCGTCACCCCTTGGTGCCTGCAATAGCAATTATAGGTGTACAAATCATATATTAGATACAGAATTCCCCCTTTAAAGTTAAGAAAAGAACCAAAAAAAGTTAGCCCACTCCTTCCAATATTACTTGTGCACTCAATAAAGTTTAAATCTTTTAAAGAGAACGAAAAAGAATATATGATATTTAAAACAAGACATTATGAATAAGAGATAATTAATTTTTTTAACCTTTCTAGTTTTAACTTATTTATGATTTGATTCCTCAACAAATATTTGAATTATGATTCGATCTCTCAATTATATTTCAATACAACTCAATACTTAAACTCTTAAATTGGTTAAAATTCGAACACTTCTCTTTTTCCGTTCAATAAATTAGCCAATGTCATAAGTAACTCACTTTTGTCATCATCAAGTCATCCTATGTGAAACACTGTTGACTTGGCTTCCAAATAACCTTGGTACTCGTTTATCACCCACTTTGGCATCAGTGTCTTGCTCATGGTTTCCAACTATGAAGAAATCTTGCCTCCTCAAGTTAGATTTTTCGTTAGTATCTGCATTTAAACTACGAATAACGTGATAGAGATGAATGCATTCTTGTACAGGTTAACCGCTAATTTGTTTTCCTGTCAAATAGTGCTTACAGTCACAAACAGATACTTGCAATGGAAAAGGCCAATCCTAGAACGGATCAAGAATGAAGCCATAAATCCTGGGCATTCATTAATCAAGCAAGTAACTTTGAATGTTTATATGTTCCAGAAACATAATGGTGAGAAATTCTTTCTCAGCAACAGAAGCAGTCCTAGAATATGAATACAATTGAGGATAAATCCACTGCCAATTAAGACATTATGAGAATATCAAAGGTGATTGACATAGTTGTTGCATGCAATGCAAAACTTTACACATCTTTCTGTCAAAGAATAAATGCAGATTTCTTTCTTTTTCTTTTTTTATTTTTGGCCCCCTTTTTAGAGTAAAAGCCAAAACTCATAAACTAGTTTAGCAATAAAAGATATACTCTAGGAGTACATAAGACAATGCATCATATGTCACTCACTTGGAATTTATGTTTTGAGAGGCCTTGAAGCCTAAAGGGAACCGAGAATGTTCGTAGCAGGACAGGCAAATTAACAATACCAATTAAAAATTCACTACAACAGTACAATAGCAACGCCAAGGAGAAAAAAACAACTTAGATCACTCACAGCAACAGAAAAATTAAGCTATTTTTCAGAAAACATACAGACAAACTTAATTGAAAGAATAAAAGGAAAGACTGTTCAGCACTGGTAATCAAGTCCATGCACATTGCATGAGATAGCTAATGAATTAGAGTCGCCTAAGTAATTCCAAAAGCCTACATCGCCTTCAAGGGCAACAAAAATTTGTATTGCTGCTACCCAGTCCAGTAAATTTAATAAGAAGTAATCTATGTGATTGAGATATGGTAGATATAATACCTTTTGGTTTCTATGAAATCATTTTAACAGACCCTCAGAACACAATACACAAAATTAGACGGAATAAAATAGGCAAACAATTCATAACTAGAAAGCAAGATAGATTACCTTAGGAATATCTCGCAAGCTCTGGGAGGATTTGTATTCTGGTGAGGTTCACGCCAAGGGCCTTAGACAATTTTTTTTCTTTGTTTCTCGAGACTGTGGATTCGGTAGCCAGGAGGAAGCAAGATTTGCTTGGCCTTTATGGAGAATAAATCAATCTATCTTCAGGCCAAAGAGACCAAAAATAAGTTTTCAATCAAAATAGTAGATCAAAAATCAATCGGCTAAAACCTATAATAAATTTAAAAAAGAAAGGATCATCGCCTCACGTTTTCACTGTTATCCACAACAGTAGAGTGAGAAAACAATAAGAGGAGGAAGCTGAATGCGTGAGCGAGGAGATTGAGAGAGTTGACAGAATAGAGAGACAATGAGGAGAAGAAGGTAGGGGATTTCAATCAAAAGTAGCCGTTGCCCGTTGGAAGAGTTAGACGAAAAATGGGATGGCGTGAGAAGTAAATTGTGCCGTTGGGAGAAGTAAATTGAGCCGTTGTCTTTGTTTTAAGCTGTGAATTTGAATTAATGCGGTACCATATGTCGATTCAGTTGTAAAGCGTACGTGGGGGGAATATATTTAAAGAAATATGCAACTAATTAATTGAGAATAAAAATAATATATATTAAATATTCATAAAAATTATATTAAATATTCATATATATGCAAATGGACATACATTTGCACATATAACTTATGAAAAGAACCATACCCATTTTAAATTGTAACTTATAAAAAGGACCGAATAAATTATTTGATGGCATTAAATAATCATGAAATGGAACTTTCAATTCTAAATGAACTAAAGAGCATTGAGAGCTCATCATCATTGGCATTGTGCATCATATGGATTCAGATGGTTCAGATTGGAAATTGGTTTGGGTTAAAATTAAACTTTTTTACTTTTACTTTTACTTTTTCCAAATATTTTAAAGTATTGTTAATCTAAAATAAAGATAATCTTTTTACTATCAGCTTTTGTAAAAAAAAATTATTTAAAAATCAGTAGTCGAAAATTTTTAATCCAAATGTTAGAAACTGTATTTAAATTGGTGCAGATGGTAACAAAACTGATCTTTAATTTTCTATTTTCTATTTAAACAAATTTACTCTTGCTGAAATATGATAAAATTAACTTATTTATCCAAATTTTTTTATCATTGATATTCAATTAAACTCTAAAAATTTTAAAAAAAATATGGGTAAAATAAAATAATATTATAGGTTTTACCTATTAGATTTTATAAAATAAAATATAATCTACTAAATTCTATTATTTTAATATAATTAGTCTGGGTTTCAAGTAACACATTTCTTGGGTCCTAATGTAACCATGAAGACTAGTGCGACTGAAGCCAACAAATTAATTTTATTCTGATTTTATCCCTTAGCTGACTACTCTGGTTACTTCTCTACAATTTATTTATTTATTTTTCGTAAATTTTGACTAGCTTTTTATGAGGATCTAAAAAAAATAAAACCTTTGACAAAATTATGGCTTATTTTATGTATTTTCATATTGAACTTATTATTTTTCATTAACAAAAAAAATTAGGTAAATTAATTAGATTTGAAAATAAATTCCTTCAAGGGAAAGGCTTTCAAAGTGCATTTGCATAAAATTATAAAAACAACAATTATGTTCTTAAAATTAAAAAAAAAAAGTAAAAAAAGGGTAACTGATTAATATTGTGTCGTGTTTTTAATGGTAGTTTTATTTTTAATATCGTGTTAATACGTTCATGCATATTATGTGTGCGCGCACGTGCATATGATTCTCATACATTATGGCTGATCAAAATCTCTTAGAACAGATACTCCAAGGCAGTAGTTACAATCAACCATTTAAAGAAAATAATTTTGGCCGTTTAATTTAATTCATTTAAGCACGAGAAAATCTATATGATCAAAAGGTTTTCAAAAGGCATTTGAATAAAATTATAAACATAATAAATATGTTCTTAAGATAAAAAAAGTGAAAAATTGATAATTGATGATTTATATTGTTTCATGTTTTTAATGGCAGTTTTGTTTTTCATTAATACATGCATGCATTCATGCATTATATTAAGAATGAATCTCACACAATTTTTTTCCAAAAGTATTTGTAATAATATTAGGACGAATCAAATTAGATATCCATTCGTTTGAGACCTAATTGTGACTCTCCCTAAATATAATTCTATTTTTTTTCATTATGGGCAATATGGCTATTTGATTCTTTTTCTTAGACATTTTGCTATCATTTTAAACCTACTAAATATAATTTTTTTCAACTAAACCATTGTTTAATTTCAGCACATAGTCGGAATTTTTCTATTCTCTTGATTTCATTATCATCAAAACTAATTCCTCTTACCAAATGAGCTCTAAGTTTTTGTGGATATGGGTGACTGCTAATAGTAATAATTATTTAATTTACTCCTTATTTGCTTTGTAAACTATAAACAACCAAATTACCTTGATTTAGAAATCAATTTTAATTAGTCAAAAGAAATAAATATATAAAAATGTATTTCCCCCATTCAAGCAGCGGTCTCAGGCTCAACTCTCTTTCTCAGATGCAAACAAATCCATTCACGTAGTGCTTGTCTCAGTCCACTGCAAGAATGGGTTTGTGCTGACTGTTGAAGATATTTTGCAAATCATGTTTTGCCTGGTGGAGGTCTTAACATTTTGAAGAGATGTTGAAGGGTCTAAGCTTTCTAGTTTTTATCCTGATTTACTACTATAAGGCAAGTTCCTGGGTAGAATAATTGCTCAATTGCTCAATTGGTCTGTATCAATGTATGATCAGTAGAATAATTTTGGCATTGGTTCTAGTTGACTAAGAATGTTTAATCTTAATTTTTTTTATGTTGAATCATTTCCTAAAAATGATAAGTTTAAGCTGAATTAAAATTCTAATTTGTAATATATTTATTTGTGAATTTAGGTTTTCTCATTGTTGTTCTGAAACTTTCTGTGCTCATTCAATATTTCTTTTGAAACATGTATAAAAATATGTGTTTTAAATTTAAATGGACTCGGAAATTCTGGACTGATCCTTAACCTGTTTTTTCAAAGGATTAACTATAAAACCTAGGGATTTTTTGGCTAGCGGGTTTAAGCAGGCTTGACAGGCTGACAAAATTCCCACCTTTACAAATTACCTTGATTTAAAAGTCAATTTTAATTATTCAAAATTAATAAAATATATAAAAATGTATTTCCCCAAATATAGAGGGTGAGCGGTAGAGGGAATGTGTGTCTAACTATTAGTATTAGTAAAGAAGTACTCTTTCATTCAAAAAAAAAAAATAACTAGATAAAGTATATAATTAATTAGGGTAAAAATAAATAATGTATTACATTTTAAAAAATATTCAAAAGATAATTTAGAAAAAAACAGATTAAATCTATTTGAAAACAAGAGAGGCGAAGCCATCTCTCCTTAACGCTGCCACCGCTCACTGCCACCGTCTCAACTCACTTTCACAAGTCACAACGCAACGGCTCAATTTAGTTCCTCCTTTCAACGGCTACTTTTGACCAAAATCCCCCATCTTCTTCTTCATCATCTCTCTCTTCTCTCAACTCTCTCAATCTCCTAGCTCATGTCTTCTGCTTCTGTTTCTTGTTTTCTCAGTCTGATGTTGTGTATGACAGCGAAAACGCTATCAATGCGAACACGTGAGGCGATTATCCCCTTTTTCTTAACTTTATTCTAGGTTTTAGCCGATCGATTTTTTATTTTATTATTTTGATTCAAACCTTATTTTTGGTTTCTTTGGCCTGCAGATAGATCGATTCATTCTGAATAAAGGCAAATACAATCTTGCTTCCTAGTGGCTATCGAGTTGACAGTCTCGTGAAACTTACAAGAGAAAATTGGCTGAGTCCCTCTGGGTGTCACCAGAACAAGCCATCCATTTTGAAGGATCACGCTTCTTCTACTCTTGAATGTGAATCCTTCGAGCGCATGCGAGATATTCTTCAGGTATCTATTTTGTTCAGAATCGAAGCTTCTTACTTGTAGACTTTTTTTGCCTATTTTTTCCGTCCAATT
>QFDD01007309.1:0-12842 GCA_006871305.1 Vachellia collinsii
TGCAAAAAGTTATATTCTTTCTGATGTTTTTCAATGGATTTTTTAGAAAGAAGGTAGAAATCTTCTTTCTCAGGTTGGATAGAAACTGATTCTTCAACAGTTCTGATAATGTAATCGGATTTGAAAAACCATTTTTTATCCTGAGTTTGATAAAGAGTGTTTGTGGCAACTGGAGGTAAAGTCCAATCATCAAATTTTTGATTAATGTTTTGGAAAGAAATTTCTTCCTTAAAAATCTTTTTAGTTGAAGAGATTATTTCCTCATCGTTTTGTAACATGTTTGAACTAGAAGCAGAGCTGGAAGAGCTACTACCTCCGCGTTTGAAAGAAAGGGAACGCAGAAATGAAGACATAAATAAAAATTTAAAGGACTTGAAATAAATAACAGTAATATAAAACAGGAAGGAATTAAATTGCTGAATATAAAGATGCAGAAAGAAAGAGACGTACAAAACTCGAGTTTCGGGGTCCAAAGATGAACAAGCACTTGAGAACTCGAGTTTTGTTCAACCAAACTCGAGTCTCGGGGTCCTGAGTATGAACAAACTTGCCATAACTCGAGTTTTGCTTAGCCAAAACTCGAGTTTCGGGACCCTGAAACATAAAAGCTTACCATAACTCAAGTTTTGTCCTCTGTAAACTCGAGTTTTACCTGAACCCTTTAGGAAACTTGAGTTTTGTTGCGAGTTGTGCCTCTGGAGCTTCTGGAACTCGAGTTTTGGCTTCCCATAACTCGAGTTTCGAACAAACTTTCTTCCTCCATCGAGTTTAAGTCAGGAAATGCTCAGCAGAACTCGAGTTTTGAACATCAAACTCGAGTCTCGTGATCTCCAACTCATTTTTGCTTCAAAATCTCGTCCAAACTCGAGTTTTCTTCACATAAAACTCGAGTTTCGCAAATTTTTCTTCTGTGAATCATCAGAACTCGTTCCAGAACTCGAGTTTTGCTTGGCATAAAACACACTCTATTCTTTGTGATGAAAACAGATACCTGCAAAACTTTCTGAAAACACTCCGATGATAAAATTAGTATACAATCATCAAAACATATAAACACTATACATGAAAATACTTACAATTCATTGGGATTTACCATTCCCAATTCTCTTCTAATATTCACAAATTGCTCTCTGGCAAGAGGTTTGGTGAAGATGTCTGCCACTTGTTGGTGAGTTGGAATAAACATGACTTTGACATCCTTTTTCTGAACATGATCCCGAATAAAGTGATGATGAATATCTATATGCTTTGTTCGGGAGTGATGCACATGATTCTTGGCTAGACTTATGGTGCTCGTGTTGTCACAGAGGATTGGGATTTCTGTTAAGTCCATTCCCGGATCCCGAAGTTGCTGCTTCATCCAAAGTACTTGTGTACAACAACTAGCAGCAGCAACATACTCAGCTTCTGTTGAGGATAGTGACACCGTTGATTGCTTCTTGCTGAACCACGACACTAGTGACCCTCCAAGAAATTGACAATGACCACTTGTGCTTTTTTCTATCTGTTTTATAGCCAGCATGGTCAGAATCAGAATATGATAACAGATATTCATTGTTACCTTTTGGGTACCACATTCCAAGCTCAGTGGTTCCAGCTAGATATATGAAGATTCTCTTGATATTCTCAGCATGTGACTCTTTGGGTGCAGCTTGATATCTAGCACACATTCCCACACTAAATTGGATATCAGGTCTGCTAGCCATGAGATAGAGTAATGATCCAATCATTCCTCTATATCTCTTGATGTCAAAGTCTTTCCCACTCACGTCAGCATCAAGCAAGGCAGTGGAACTCATGGGAGTGTCTGAACTTTTGCACTGCTCCATTCCAAACTTCTTCAGCTATTCCTTTAGATACTTTGTTTGGCTTATGAAGATTCCATTCTTTCTTTGCTTGATCTGAAGTCCAAGGAAGAAATTTAATTCTCCCATCATGGACATCTCAAACTCTCCCTGCATTGTCTTAGCAAAATCCTCACAGAGAGTGTTGTTAGTGGCTCCAAAAATAATATCATCAACATATATTTGAACTATAAGCACATCAGAATGAATATGTTTGATAAATAAGGTTGTATCCACTTTCCCTCTGACAAAACCTTGTCTATCAAAAATTTGCTTAATCTCTCATACCAAGCTCTCGGAGCTTGTTTTAACTCGTAGAGTGCTTTCTTTAATTTGAAAACATGATCTGGTTTTGAAACATCTTCAAATCTAGGGGGTTGTTCAACATAAACTTCTTCCATAATAAAACCATTTAGAAATGCACTCTTCACGTCCATTTGAAAAAGTTTGAAATTTTTGATACAAGCAAAAGCAAGAAGAACCCGTATACCTTCTAATCTAGCTACTGGTGCATAGGTTTCTTCATAATCAATTCATTCTTCTTGATTATAACCTTTTGCCACCAATCTAGCTTTGTTTCTGACAATTACTACAGATTCATTAAGTTTGTTCTTGAATACCCATTTTGTTCCAATGACTGGATGGTCACTTGGACGAGGTACAAAGTCCCAAACTTGATTTCTTTCAAATTGATTCAGTTCTTCTTCCGTTGCAATAATCCAGTCATTGTCAGACAAAGCTTCTTCTACATTCTTGGGTTCAATTTCAGAAATGAAGGCTAAAAATTGTGCTTCACTTAAAAATTTCCTCCGTGTCTGTACACCTTCATTCACTTCTCCAATCACTTGATTGAGAGGGTGATTTCTGATGTACTTCCACGCTTTTGGTTGAGCTGTTTCAAAATGTTTATCCAAAGGATCTTCCTCGGGATCATTTTCTTGTGAAGACACATTTTGAAAATCTTTTGAAATAGCAATTTCCTTATCCAAAGGTTTTGTCTGAGATTCAGTTTCAACAAACTTAACATGTATTGACTCTTCAACTACACAAGTATGTTTGTTAAATACTCTATATGCTTTACTCCTATTAGAATAACTAAGAAATAAACCTTTATCAGCTCTAGGATCGAATTTACCAATGTTTTCCTTCCCATTTGATGAGTCCATTGTCGTTATGGGCCCACAAAATTTATATAAATTCCGGATGGGAATGCACTATAGTGGTGCGATCCGGGTCGTGTTCACTTCGAGGAGCCTAATTGGTCCTATGTAATCTAAGTGACGAAACCATGTATAAAGATAAAAATCGGGGGTTTTGCATTTGATGAAATTGCAGAAAATAGGATTAAGTTCTTTTTGGGATTTTCAAGTTATAGAAAGCTACAAATCACAGAAACGATACAATGGATAGATTGAAAACTCAATTAATGGAATTGCCCTTTGGAGTATTGACTAAGCCTTCATCACTTCAAAAAGTATAGGGAGACTTGCTTTAAAACCAAATCCTAATTAGTTTAGAAAACCTTTTAAACTTAGGTGAGGGTAGTTGTCAATGAGACCTTTGAACCCAAAAGCTCACAACAACTTCAATCACCTTCAAATTAGCTCTTGGTTGAGATTGTTATGATGGTATCAACAAATCGAACACAATAAACTATTGTGCTAACAGAGTATCTCATTTAATCAAATCGAACATTGATTGAACCCAACCAAATTCACAAGACCAAACAAAACATCCTCATTACAAAACAAATACCAAGAACAAATCTCATGATCCAATCCACATTACAAAACCAGAAATTCTAACTAAGAATAACTGCAATGATATGAACAATAATGGAAAGGATGAAGTAAAACTCCCCAAATGAAGTCCCAAGCTCAGGTTCTCATCAAACTCCTCAAGGCAAAAAGTTTTAGCCTCTCATGGCCTCCGGAACAGCTGCTGGAAGTCTTGGAATCTCAGCAATAGCCATGGAAGATGAAGTGGAATTATGGATGAAGCAGAATGTGGTGGAATGGTGAGTAGAAATGGATCCCAATCAATGATTAGGAGTGAGAGAACTTCAAGAACCCTTGAAGAACCCTAGAAGATGAAAAGGGAAAAGTTTGCACGAGTGTAGGCGGCTGGCATTCCATCCTCTCCTTCCAAAAATCGCAATCTGAGGTATATAACCTGATTCTGCCTCAGATGTATTTAAGTCACGACATACTTTCATTCAAGTCGCGACCTATTAGTCATTTGAGTCGCGAAGTAATAGTTGTAAGTCGCGACCTGAAAGCCAAAACGCGCAGCTTCATTTAGTTGGCCATTTCACAACTTTTCCTCAAAGTTGAGCCCTCTTTAGGCATTTTCCTCTTGACTCCTTGACCTGAAAAAAAACATTTTAGGCTCATGTAAAATCTAATCCCAACTCATTTATGAGGATTAATTAAAATAATGCACAATTAGCTATTTTTATCTTAACAAACAATGCCTAATGGGAATTAAAATCCATAAAAGCATATTATTACAATTCACATCAAAACATGCATTTTAAACCAGTTAATTCCTCTAAAATCATGCAATCAGACATGAATTACTGCAGTAAAACTTGGTCAAATCACCATTGTTGTGGATGAAGCACTTGCTGCCAAAAATGTGGAGATGAGAAAGGTTTGGCTTTCTTCCCTTGTACAGCTCATATGGTGTCTTCCCGAGAGATGTCCTGATATAGGCCCTGTTGGAGATGTAGCATGCTGTGTTGATTGCATCTGCCCAGAAGACTTGAGACATTTGTTTTTCTATCATCATAGCTCGTGCCATGTTTGTCAGGACTCTGTTCTTCCTCCCAACAACTCCATTTTGTTGAGGAGTCCTAGGAGCCGAGAAGTTGTGATTGATTCCTTTCCCTTCACAGTAGGTTGCAAAGTATCCATTCTCGAACTCTCCTCCATGATCTGTTCTAATAGAAACAATAGACATACCTTTCTCATTTTGGACCTTTTTGGCAAATATGACAAATAATTCAAAGGTTTAATCTTTTGATGATAGAAACATAGTCCATGTAAATCTAGAATAATCATCAACTATGACAAGTGTGTAAAGATTTCCACCAAGACTCTTTACTCTTGCTGGACCCATTAAATCCATGTGAAGTAGTTCAAGGGGTCTTTTAGTTGAAATCTCATTTTTGGATTTGAAAGATGATTTGTTTTGCTTTCCCATCTGACAAGCATCACATATCAAATCATTTTTAACTTTGAGCTTTGGAATTCCTTGAACTAGATCATGTTTAATTAACTTGTCAAGTTGATTCATATTCACATGAGCTTAACGTTTATGCCATAGATAACTTTCATCTGCTTGACTAATGAAACAGGAATTAGCAAAAGAATTTTCTAAATCAAGAGTATAACAGTTACCATCCCTGGGTGCTTGTAGTTGAATGTTTATCTTTTCTTTGTCAATTGCCAAATCTTTCTTGTTGACGATGAAACATTCTTGAGCATCAAATATGACCCAGTTGTCTTTGTCAGTGCTTTGACTCACACTTAGCAGATTGTGACAAAGTCCTTCAATGTGATAAACATCTTTTACTGGCAGTCCATTTGGGTTACCAATCTCTCCAATTCCAGTGATTTTCCCAGATTGGTTTTCTCCAAAACTTACTTTTCCTCCATCCTTTGATTTCAGGTTGACAAATTTACTCTTGTCCCCTGTCATGTGTCTTGAGCATCCACTATCAATGTACCATTTGTTTGATTTGGATACTCTAAGACATACCTACAAGAAATCAAGTTATTGTTTTAGGCACCCAAAGCTTGTTGGGTCCTTTGAGGTTAGTTTGACATGATTCATGCATTCCTTTGGGTATCCATTTATATCATCCTAATGTTTTCCCTTTCTTGAAATAACAAGAAGAGGTTCTGTGCCCTTTTCTATTGCAGTAAGTACATGATGCAAATGGTTTAGATGTATGAATGGATTTTTGGAAATACTTAAGATAGCTTTTACCTCCGTACCTTTTCTTTCCTTTCATTTTATCACTAATTGGGTTATAACCTATTCCAGTTCTATCATTTACCACTTTCTGGCTTTTTAGGATAACTTGCAACATTTCATTACCTCTAGTAAATTTTTCAAGAGTCTTACTTAAACGTTCATTTTCCTTTTTCAAGACGGGACATTCTGAGCATTCCTTTGTTACTATTTTTGTTACTGGTTTTTCAAGTTCTTTGACTTTCCTTCTTAAACTAGCTAATTCTTTGGCAAATTTAAGTAACTCAACATGCATTTCATCATATTCTAAGCATAATTCATCATAGGTGGGTTCAGCTATGATTACCTCATCTGTCTCTGAATTCGCTTCCTCTTGGGCAACAAGACAAATGTTGGCTTCTTCCTCGGGTTCACTCTCATCCTCCGATGAGATGTCTCCCCATATCCCAGAAACATACGCCTTCTTCTTCTTGAAGGATTTGAACTTTTTCTTTTCTTTGTTTCTTTGGGATAGCTGAGGGCAATTTGCTTTCATGTGGCCTGGCTTGTTGCACTCAAAGCAAATAATTTCTTTGCTAGAGGCGCCCTTTTGAAATCTCCTTGGAGGTTGATCTTTTCTATAAAGTTTCTTGAACCTCCGGACGACCATGGCCAATTCTTCGTCCTCCACTTCATCTTCTTCCTCAGGCTTTGTTTCAGGTTCTTTGTCCTTTATTGACTTGAGGGCCAATCCTTTCTTCTTTCTGTCTTCTATTCCCAAGAGCTCCTTCTTAAATTTTTGTTTGCTCTCATACTCAGCAAGACTTCCAAAGAGAGCAGCCACAGACATCATTGATTCTCCTCTTGATTCTTCTATGGCCATGACCTTAGCTTCCCATTTGTCAGTGAGAATATTGAGAATTTTTCTCACTTGGGTGCGTTGGTCATAGGTCTTTCCAAGAGCGGCCAACTTGTTGATGAGATGAGTGTGTCTCATCTCAAACTCTGCGATGGTTTCTCCTTCTTTCATTCTGAGTAGATTGTACTCAGTAGTGAGCGTGTTCACTCTTCCCTTCTTTACAGCTTCAGTTCCTTCATATGCTATCTCCAATGCCTCCCACATGTGTTTGGCTGAAGGGAGTGTGCATATCCTGAAGAAATCATCTTCATTTAATGCAGCCTGCAACATTAAAACAACTTTTCTATTAAGTAAAGCTTTCTTCAAGTCTTGTTCATCAAACTCACTACGAGTTTTAGGAACAAGCACATCATTCACTTTCTTTTGGGGAACAAAGTTTCCTATTTCAAAAACATCCCACAAATCTAAGTCAATAGCAAAAATAAAGTTTTGAAACTTGATTTTCCAAAATGAAAAACGTTGGCTATTAAAAGCTGGAGGTCTAGTGATGGAAGCTCCGTCACTAATAACGTGTTCGCCAAATCCTGCCATTTATAGCTCTTGAGACTGTTAAGTCCTTTACACAAGAGACCTGCTCTGATACCAAATATTAGGATCGGATTTGACCAAGAGGGGGGTGAATTGGTCTAACAAAATTTTCGCAAACTTTGAACGTAAAACAGAGTATGAAAGAAAGTGACACAGAGATTTATCCTGGTTCAGTCCTCTTGAACTACATCCAGTCCTCAGAACCCTCTGAGCTTTTCAAATCCACTAAACACAAAAGATTACAATCAAACAGAAGAAGGACTCTCCCCCTTCCTAACTCAAACTAACCCACAGACACTTTTGCTCGTGTCTATACCAACTCAAGATTCTCCAACCTTGAGCAACTCTCTCAAATTCAATAAATGAACAAGAATATTCTCCTTTATGAGAATTTAATGATAATCACTGAAGCTCTTAAATGAGAGTATGAAAACAGAGTATGAAGCTGAAGCGTAATAAATTTTCTTTCTCGTATGTGCGTTCTCTATCTTCGCAGACTTGAATGCTTCACATTTTATAGGTGAGAAGTATTAAATGTCCGTTAGAGACATTAATGTTTCCGTTAGACCCATTGTCTTCGTTCACCTTCCCGCATTGAATGCGCCTGCGTGCTTCTGACAGTAGGTAGGATGAATTTCTGAGATTTTGTCCGTTGAATCTCTTTTTGTTGAGGCAATCAGAAGTTCATTCCCTGCTAATAAGTAAGTCAGATAAGCATTTATGATGGTAGGTATGATTCAAATAATCGCTGCATGAAAAAGGAAAGATTTTGGGATCAGATTAAAGTTCCTGACATGCTGCGTAACTGTCAGAGATTGAAACTTGAATTTTGTCTCCTCATAACTCGAGTTATTGAAGAATTTTCAAAGTAGAAATCTCATAACTTTTATTGCAACTCGAGTTTGAATAAGAGTTTTGATAAAACTTGAGTTGTGGAACTTAAAACTCGGGTTTTCAGAAGTTCCAATAAGCCAAAATACTTTGTGCTCTTCGAGACTCGAGTTCCTTTAGGCAAAACTTCAAGTTTTGAAAAATTTCAAATCATAACTTTCATTGCAACTCAAGTTTCCTTGAGAGTTTTGAGTTATTTCTCTTCGAGACTCGAGTTTTATCTCATGAAACTTCAAGTTATAGGTTTTTCAAAACAAAACTTTTATGTATAACTCGAGTTTCATTGGAAGTTTTAGGTTTAAAAGGATTTTCTTCTCGAAACTTGAGTTTCAATACTCAGAACTCGAGTTATATGAAAACTTGAAGTTTGGAAAGAAGTTTTGAAGTTTAGAAATTTTCCTCAACCCGAAAACTCGAGTTCTGTAAACCCAAAACTCGAGTTATGCCATAACCTTTGCTTAAACTTTAGGTTGAGAAGGAAGTTTCATTTCTCTCTCTTCTAAACTCGAGTTTTGAAGGTCATAACTCGAGTTCCAATAAAACTTTCACTAAAACTTCAAGTTCTGGAAGGAAGTTTCAATTTTCAAAATCACTTGAGAGCCCGAAACTCGAGTTCTATAAAATGAAACTCGAGTTTTGCCAAAACTTCCAACATAACTTGAGTTTCCACTGAGAGTTCTGATTTTCTAAAACACTTCCAATGATCGAAACTCGAGTTCTAAAGCATGGAACTCGAGTTTTGAGATAGCTTTTACTCAAACTCGAGTTCTTCTGAGAGTTTTGCATTTCTAAAACCTTTTTCAAAACCCGAAACTCGAGTTTTGACTCCCAGAACTCGAGTTTTGATATAACTCGAATCAAAACTTGAGTTCTCTTGAAAGTTTGAGATTTTGAATACATTTTTAAACACTGTAACTCGAGTTCTCTCAAAGATTTCATTAAAAACTCGAAGTTTTCTAAAACTTTCTGAAAATAAACAATCTAAACATAATTTATAAAACATATTTGTCATCATCAAAACATTATCTCAACAACTACTTTTTTTGTTATTTGATTAGCCGATGGCTTAACATGCTCCTAATGAATGTCGTGACTGAATATGTATATGTTATATTTGATAGTGATATTTATATGAAAGTCCATGAAGGACTCAAGACGGCAAAAGCATCAAATGCATGTTCTTGAGATTAATATTCAATTAAGTTAAACAATATTTGTATGGCTTGAAGCACTTAGGGTTCATTTTTATGAAAAGATATGTGAGTTGGTTTGCCATAATTGTTATCTATGTTGATGATATCAACATCATTAGAACTCTTGAAGAGATTCAAAATGCAATTAATTGTTTAAAGGAGAATTTGAAATAAAGGATTTGGGGAAAACAAAATTATATTTGGGATTACAAATTGAGTACCAAAAAATTTGGATCTTGGTATATCAAGAAACGTCCACAAGAAAGGTCCTACAAAGGTTTTCCCTATATAAGTCACATCTATTATGTACCATAACGGTTGTGAGGTCTTTGCAAGTTGATAAAGATTCTTTTAAACCTTGAGATTAAGGAAGAAGGAGATGAAGAACTACGTGGTCCAAAGTACCATATCTTAGTGCTATTGGGGGTATTAATATATCTTGCTAATCACACATTCCTTTACATATCATTTGTTATTAATCTATTAGCAATATATATTTCTTCTCCATCATGGATACATTGGAATAGAGTGAAACATATTCTTCATTATCTTATAAGCACTATAGATATTGAGTTATTATACTTAGGTATATCCAATTATGACTGATTGGTTATACAGATACTAGATTTTAGCATGATCCACATAAAGCTAAATCACAAATAGGGTACATGTTTGCATGTGGATGTACTATATCATGTGGAGGTACAACTATTTCACCAAAGTTCTTCTTCACTCTTGACCTTCAAAAAGGGGTGAAATTAATATCCAGAAAATTCATTCAAGTGAAAATCTAGAAAATTTGTTCACCAACTCCCTTCATCGTAATACATTTGAAAAGTTTGTTCATGACATCGGATTTAACAGACTTAGAGATATCAAATGATGTTGTCAAGAGGGGGTCGTTACACACTATGTTGATTTTCCCTTATCTAGGTTTTGTCCTATTGGGTTTTTCTAGAAAAGTTTTTAATGTGATAGCATTAGTAAGTGTATCTATAAACATTGTACTCTTTTTTTTTTCCAACTTGATTTTGTCCTACCTAGTTTTTCTTAATTGGAGTTTTTCAATAAGGCGCATGTTTAGTTATGGACATCCAAGGGGAATTGTTATGAATATTATGTGGATGTCCATATCTTCTATATTCCCCATTATCTTTTGTATAATCTATTATCTCCTATAATTATGGAATTGGTTTACCTTAATTTATTGTAGTTATGCATATAAAATAAAGCATTACTTATGTACTACTCACTTTCTCAATTTAAAGAATAAGAGCTCTTTTCTCTTGCTCTCTAATTTTTCTTCCTTCTCTTATCTTGTTTTCCATAATTTCATAACAATCATATTAATAATCACATGGATATTTTACAATGGGACAAGATTGCTTTCCCTTGAGAAATGTGGGAGAAGATTTATATATCTAGTTTTTATATGCCAATACAAAAAAAAAATATACAATTGCAACAGTTCATTTGTTGCAGTTCAAAATAACCTTGACAAGGTTAGGAAATTGTAGCGGTTTTTGGTTAGAAAGCTACAAATTTGCAACCCTTTGAATCGGGGGTGATTTGTGGTAGTTTGTCATAGCAGTTTTGTAAAATTAATTACGAGACATCAGGTGGTAGGAAGCTAGCACCAACTTTGTAGTTGTTGATTTGTGGCGGTTTTGCAGTTAGTAACCCTGCAACAGTTGAAGAGTCATATGTGGTCTCTTTTACTAATGGGTTATAAAACCATTCCAAATTTGTAGCAGTTTTTTGAGTTAGAAACCACAGCAAAAGTTGAATTGTCTCATTTGGTGAAACTTTTTGTAGCGATTGTGACAATCACAATAAAACCACACATTGCCTAAGGAGTCTCGTTGGCTGTGACAAAAATTTGTAGCATTTTTTTTACAATAGCTACAAATGGTGGTGGCGATTGGTAGGATTGCAACCCATTTTGTAGCAGTTTTTGGTAAAACCACTATAAAGTTGAAGACTATAAAAACCGCTCCCTCCCTCATTCCCATATTTTTGGCATTTTGGAATCATGCGTCTCTAAGGAGAGTTCAATACTTCTTTGCTCTTAGAATCAACATTAACAAGTTCATATTGGTTGCGACACTATAGATTGGTTTGCAATTTATTTTTATTTTAAATATATCTTTTTGATTTATTGTTTTTCAAAGTTTTTTAATTGTTATTATTGTTAGTTATTTATTGAAATTTCTTAAGTTTATTTACATGTTTTTATATTATTAAAATATATTAATAATGTTACATTTATATATGAATTTCTTATTTATTTGTGAATTAATACATTTTTATTTAATCATTACCTATTTCTTTAATGCTTTATATAAATAACTTAATATAATTTAAAATATTTATATTTGAAAACAGTAGAGATGGATAATCCTAATCTTGGTTGTAGACTTGGGAGGAAACCAATAATCTTAGAGGAGGATGTTGCAAAGGGTAGTTAAAGTTGGTAGGGTGCTGGGGTTGATGTCATCCATTTTGATATCATCCTCGATGATTGTGAGGTCAGTGACATCATCTTCTTTGCTACAAAGGTTTGGCAGAAGTGCTACAAATGCAGTAACGTGTTTGACCTTATGTGCAGTGGTTCCTTAAAACCATTGCAAAATCATTTTCCATGTACAACTTAGTAACGGTTTTTGTGAAAAGCTACAATAGCCTTGTTTTTTTTTTGTAGTTTTCCTAGTATTCTTTTGTCCAATCAAATAAGGATAAGTTGATTTGAAAATATTCATAATAAGAGTTTGTTATAAAAATAATATATAAAAGATTAACACCTTAATTGATTTTGATTAGAAACATATATTTTTAATGAAATGAAATTTAAGGAAAAGAAGATAAAAGAGAGAGAATTAGAGAGCAATAAA
Source organism: Vachellia collinsii (assembly GCA_006871305.1). NCBI lineage: Eukaryota > Viridiplantae > Streptophyta > Magnoliopsida > Fabales > Fabaceae > Vachellia > Vachellia collinsii. The sequence continues at coordinate 12,224 of QFDD01007309.1, forward strand.
AGAGAGAGCTTGGAATCGCCCTTAGTCGTATAGGCTTTCAAAATACTAGGTGATAAAAATGTAGTATAGTGTTGCACACCTAGGTTGTTGCTTGTGAGGAGTTTAATTCAAGCTTTTAAACAGATTAATGTTGCAATCAAAGTTAAAAAGGAAACCTTGTAGAAAACCTGATTGGAAATACAATGAAACAACTGAAATTAAATCTAGCTATTCTTTTTAGGGTTTTCTTCTTCTTAATAATGAAAATGGACAGATTGCAATTGATTTCAAACAGTGAGCAATTCAAAGTTAATCTTGGATTAAATGCACGATAATAAAATGTAGTCCTCTTGAGTTGAGATTTGGCCTTCCTAGCTCCACTAAAGATAAGAGTTCAATGAATTGAGCCTAGAGGTGAACCTTGGATACCACCAGATTCAAACCTCAAAAAACTTCAATTAAACATCTTAACCAAGCTTCAATTGAAATATTACAGCAGCAAGAAGCTCAAAGGAAAATCTCATTCAATTACTTCCAATCCATAAATGTAATTACCATTACATCAATAAAAAAACGTTCAGCCCAACTAGATGAAAAATAGTCTCAACCAAGCATTAATCATCATAGTTGAACCTACTCT